>JAPKLX010003188.1:0-11482 GCA_026898415.1 Leonotis leonurus
AAACAGATTACTCTCTTAGTGAAAACACTTAGCAGATAATAAGAGTGATCTTATTACTTACTGAGTGTAGAGTGAGTGCGGAATAATGGTGGATTAGTGATTGCTCTTGTTTTGAAAACTTTTAGTTTTAACCAGATTGATTAGGGAGATTGATTGAGATGCAGATGGATGATAGTGCAGAGAGTTAGAATAATAAACAACTGAAAATTAAAGAATGCAGGAATGTAAAGCACGCAGTTGTTTAACGTGGTTCGGGAAATCCCTACGTCCACGATCTGGTCAAAACTAGACCAGATTATCCACTACTAGGATACTCTGCTTCTTTATACTCGTGGAGAACGAGTCACAAGTATCAATCACAACTAGAATGATACTTATGCACGAATGAAGGGTCGTGTCCCTTTACAACAGATTACCTCTACGTTACCACTAGAAAACTACTAGCTAGCAGGGTGATCTTCTTTCTCTCGACAAGACAGACTTGAATCGAGGTGGATGGTGTGATGTAGAATCACAAGATGTTGAAGCTCTAAGTCTGGAATGCAGAGTGCTTGGAAGAATAATAGCAGTATAGCTCGCGCGTGTGTTTTACATTTTTTTTTCAGATTTTGTCTTCAACTATATAGGCATTGAATTTTGAAATTCTAGCCGTTGTTGATTGGCGTGAGATAGATGGTATATTGCCAATCAAAGGTTTCCATCATATCTGTTCTTGCCATATAGGAAAGGTTTACTCAATCTTTAATTTATGGGAAGCAGATTGCTAACGGTCTCTTCCTTATATATGTTTAAACGAAGATCTTCTTTCCAATCCCTGTTGGATGGACTTTGATCTTGACGTGGCAAGTGTATATGATGTGTAGGATGATGTCAGCTGATGGATTGATGACTCAATCGTTCTGGTTCATCGCTGTAGGCATCGATCTGGTCATCGATCTGGTCGCTGTCTGTTACAGCAGATCGATTCCTTTTTGCGTGAGATCTTGACCTTCATCCTATACTAACTTGAGATTGACTTCTATAGGAATATTTTCCCTTACATCTTAAGTCATCTCCTAGTCTGTTCCATAGCAGAATTCACCTTATCTCTAGTGATCTGGTTTTACATGAAGAACAGATTATGCTCTAAACAAGCTAAGTGTGTTTCGAGATACCATCATTAACACTAAAACCTCAGGGTTCCCAACAATTTCCCCCTTGTTGATGATGTCGAAACCACACTTAACAAAGGATATCCTATTAGCTTATAGAGAACGATCTGGTCTGATATCCAGATTGATTTTAGTACGTTATTAAGTTTATAACGTTTTAGGATATTTTCATATGTGTTCTGGACAATAAAATGTTGTCATCAGAAACTCAAGAAAAAATTTCATATATTAGAGACAAAAGGGTTTACAGATTAAACATGACAAAAATGAGAAAATGCAGATCATTCATGATAGGAAGTAAATGGCTATCTGCTCTTTCTCTTCTCTTCCTGTTGCCTCTTCATTTTTGCCCTGGTTTCATCTGAGATAAGCTGCACGCTCTCATATACGCCCTCTCTGACCCTTATGTAATCAGGGTCTTCTGCATCCACCTTGTATCCTCTGTTCTAAGCTAGTTGATTGATGAAGTTTAGCAGAAAGGTCTTGTCAGGAAGATCTGTCCCAGGGATGTTGGGACAGGTTCTGAATTCCTTTTCTGGAGCTGTTATTGTGATCTGGGCTCTAGCTGCTGCTGCTCTTATCTCCTCCACCAGATCTCTTGCATCGTTTTTATCCAGATACAGATTAAAGGCTTCATTAGGTGTCCCCTCACAGTAGAGTGGTTCTTTGAGGAAGTAACGACACATAATGAATCCATATTTTAATCCTTCAAAACCTTCCTTTAAGTGATCTGGGACCCAGTTGGTCTCTCCCTTTGTGGTCAATGTTTTTCGTATAAGGGCAGATGAGAACTAGCTGGATCCTACTCTTTTCTTCTTCTTTGGTAGTTGGGACTGGCTAGATCTGCTCGGTGTGAAGGTTTTCTGTGCTTGAAATGAAGGAGGGCTGGCAGGACTAGGTCGATCTGGTATTACTTGAGCTGGTTTCTTTGCAATTGAAGCACCAGATCCAGATCTAGATGGGCTTTTCCTTTTCTCTTCAGCTTCTTTTCCTTTCTTCTTCCTTGGTCCTTCCCCCTTTTCGACATCATCAATAAAGGATTGAATGAATGCCTTAAGGGAGGTGACCTCCGCCTTCAACTCTGTAACCTCTTTGTTAGATTCAAACCGTTGAGACAAAAGTGAGGTGATGTTGAGATTAGAATCATTGATCTGTTTTTGAAGAGAAGCCGTAGTGTTGACCAGATCAACCTTGATCTCTTCTTGTGCTGCCTGGAGGTCTCCAGTTTCATCAAAATAAGACGTGATTAAAGTGGATGTGGGGTAGCGCAGATCTTGTAACTTCCTTTCGACGAAGTTTTTGCCATCAGTTTCAAACTGTCTGAGCAATGACCTGGTGTAAGAATTGGCTTCTTTGACTATGTCAGCTGTTAGACCATCAGTCTGCTCCTTGATTATGGCGTGGACCATGTCTTTCTCCTTTTCAGCAAAGGCAGTGATGATCTTGTACATTTCTGTTACTTTGAGCTCGGTGGTATACAGACTTTGATCAATCTGTGCCTTCCTTTCCTCGGCAGCAGCTCGATCATCATCCATCTTCTTGCTAAGCTCTTCTATTTTCAATCTGCACACTCTTCTTAGATCTGAGTCAACCTGATCAACGTGACTTTTCAAGTGGTTGTTGAACTCAGTAAGAATGCGAGTGGCTTCATCTTGAACTGTAGATAGCGTCCCATACATGTACTTGTCGACCTTGCTGGAAATCAAGTCTCGGACTTGTGTATTTGACAAGGATTGATGCTGGGCCATCAAAATGTCCTCCAGATTGGTCTGCTCGACAAAATCTTCCATTGTTGCAGCAACAGCTGGTGTGTATATGTTATCTGTTGGGACACCGGCCACGTTCTGCCCTGCTGGTTCATGATCTGCAGTGCTGGCCTGGGTTGGTTCCTCCTCAGTTTGTGCAGGTGGGGTTATGATCTGCTCACCAGTATCAGCCATGAGTTGGTCTGGTTCAGGTTCTGTTATTGCTGCACCCGGTTGGTGAGCATCAGATGGGGCAGTCTCAACTTCTTCTTCATCAACCAAACTGTCATAAAATTCTATCTTTCCAGCCTTCTCATAAATTTCTCTCAGATTAATCTGTAGCTTCTGAGCTTCTAACTGAGCGATTGCAAGTATAGATTGTGTGTAGCTTTCTCTTAGCTCAGCAACGGATGAGACTTCAAAAATGTTTAACAGTGTGGCTTCCTCTGCCTTGAGCTGATCAATCGATCTGATTTTTAGTAGTGCATCTAACACGTAGAATTCCTTGTCTTTGATCAACAGCAGCAGTTTAACTCTTTTAGCTGCATCGTAGCTCTCTGGTGTGAGCTGGATGCCTGGAAATATGCTGAGGACAGCCCTGTCTGCTTCTGCTTCAATCATCTTTACTACAGACTGAGCTGTTTTCTTCTCCACATCTTCATCTGAAGATTCAATTGCTTCTTCATCTTCTTCATCGATCTGCTCTAGAGGCTCAGCAGAGGATGGGCTTTCGGTATGAGCTGGGGAGAAGTCCTTGACCTGGTCTGGGTTAAGGGAGGATATGGGGGCCACATCCTCTGGTTGATCACCCAGCATAACTTCTTCCTCCTCAACCTCCTGTTGAGGAATGACAGCTTCTGCAGCAGCAGGTGCTTCAGTCTGAATTTCGGTGGACAGTTTGTGAAGTCGTCTGCGTTTTGGTTTGGGCGGCTGAGCTGCGGTAGAGGTATCTGTTTTGACAGAACTGGCCCTCCTGGTCATTCTCTTGGTGGGGGTTCTTTCTATCGGGTGTTCCTTTGTTGTCTTGGATTTCGTGGGTCGATCTGCTTGACCAGATGGAGGAATCCAGATGGGATTCGAGTTCCCCATCTCCATCAGAGCATTAAAGACTACGGAATCTTTAACTCTGGCAATCAGATTTGCTGAAATGCCCATCGACATTTCAATCTGATGCTGGTCCTTTGGAAAGTGCTGTTTGGTGTTGAACTCAACAGCTGTATCCCATTGGTGGTGAGGAAAGAATGATTCCAGCATAAAGCTTATCTTCGTTGAATGTCTCAGGTTGCTTCTTTTTACTTCGATGCCAGGTGAACTGCCTTTCACAACCAAGATCATCTTGGCCTCCTTTGCCAAGAGATCAAACAGAATCCTGCTCCAGTTCATTGGTAGGTTAAGAACTACTGCTGCTAAGATCCTGAACTTCTCAGGAGTGACCTGGTCATAGGACCCGTTGTGGTTGAGGAAAATTCGCTGTACGAATTCAAATAGGATTCTGAATTCTGGCACGAGGAGTGCACGAACAAACATCCTGTTTGTGTATTGGATGGGAATAATCATCACCATCTCCACAGCTTCTTGCAGCTGTTCTGCAGTAATTTCTCCAAGTTCTAGGCCTTCATCCTTCACTTTATAAGCGGCGTTGATGATGTTGATAACATTGTAGGAGGTGTTGCTAATCGTGTTTCCTTTGCTCACCCTGATGGTGGCCTCATCTCCACCCCTCTCTCCCTGCCATGAGAGGTAGAAGGCAGCAACATCTTTGGGTAGGAAGTGCACTGGGTGTGAAGTGATAATATTGCAGAAACCTACATAGAACACAGTAGTACATATGTGAGCACTATCCTTCCATCAGTGAAGTATAAGTGCCACAAAACAATTTATGCAGTTCTAACAATTGATATTGACAGAAATCACGAGCAAGAGAATGTAAACAGAGTAAAAACAGTTTGACATACGTATAAGAAATAAATTTTAAACAAACTAAATAAGAAACCTTTGCACTGGCGGACAAGATCGAATGCCTTTTCCAGTTTATGAAACCCGAAGGTGTCAAGAACCGCGAAAAGGTCTTGGTGTATGTAAGGTTTCAGAAAGTTTGCTTGCTCGAGAAAAACAGATGATTTAGGAGCCATTTTTGCTAGAAAATGAGAGATTTACGAAGGAAGAGAGAATTTTGGAAGGCAGAAAATTTTCTAAGTGTTTCGAGAAATATTGAAGTGTAAGTGATACACGAAACGCCTTATCAGTCTATATACGCTAAAGAGAAGATAAGTAGAGTAATAAAATATTCAGAAATCCTTCCCTTTTTCAGCTTTCCCGCCTTTCCATGTACTAGGTTTCCAACCCATAGCCGCCTCTCTTTATCATGTGATGCACGCGCTATAATCGAACGGTTGTGATATGGCGTGTTATCTTTGTTGCAGTCTTTTATCTCCCTTTTCTTGATTTGGTATATATTTTCTCGATCACGTCTCCCAATTACTGTATGTAATCATCAAAAATAAAAGATTTTGATATCTAATGTCAGAATATAGATAATTAGTCGCCGTATATAGTTGACCTTTCCCCCTTAACCAAGTAATGGAATAATTAATAAGAAATATTAATTCAATATCCACGTGGCATTAAGTAATCTGGTCAAGGTCAATCTCTTTTATGGTGAGAACTATCGATCTGGTTGATTTCTTCAATAATTCCCAGTTGGGATTTGCTCAATCTGTATTGACATATACTTAGTGATCTGGTATCAAGTCCCTGTTGGATTTTATCAATCTGGACCATGATGATCTGGTTTTGATTCCATGTTGGAATACCAAATTTGATCTGGTTTAGGTCAATCTGGTCCTATCTTCAAGATTTAAAAGTCCTAGTTTTCCACAAAGCATCTTAAATCTTTCTTCTGGTAATGCCTTAGTGAGAATGTCTGCTCTCTGAACTTCAGTGTGTATTTTCTCAATCTGCACATGTTTTCTTTCAACATGGTCTCTTATGAAGTGATGTCTCACATCAACATGTTTGCATCTGGTGTGCAACACTGGGTTCTGTGTGATTGCTATAGCACTTGAGCTGTCACAAAAAATAGGTATCTTCTTGACATCAATCTCATAGTCTTTAAGTTGTTGTCTGAGCCACAGTATTTGTGCACAACAACTTCCAGCTGCCATATATTCTGCTTCTGTAGTTGAAGTGGCAACCGATGTCTGTTTCTTTGAGAATCAAGAAATCAGTTTATTTCCAAGAAACTGACATGTACCAGATGTTGACTTTCTGTCCAGTTTGCATCCAGCGTAGTCTGAGTCAGTATATCCAGTTAGCTCAAAATGGTCTTCACATGGATACCATAATCCTATATGGGCTGTTCCCTTAAGATATCTTAGTATCTTCTTAGCTGCTTCCATGTGAGACTCTTTGGGATTTGCTTGATATCTAGCACATACTCCAACTGCAAAGGTGATGTCAGGTCGACTGGCAGTTAGGTAGAGTAGTGATCCTATGATCCCTCTATATTGAGTAATATTAGCTAGTTTTCCTTCGGGATCTGGACCAATTTTCCCATTGGTCTGCATTGGGATTTTCACTGGATTACTGTCTTTTAATCCAAACTTGGCCAGCAGATCGTTGATGTATTTTGTCTGATTAATAAAGATACCATCTGGTAGCTGCTTGACCTGCAAACCTAAGAAGAAACTCATTTCTCCCATCATGGACATTTGATACTTATTTTTCATAAGTTCAGCAAATTTGTCACACAGATAAGTAGATTGAGATCCAAAGATGATATCATCTACATAGATCTGGACTAAGAGGATGTTTTCCTTGACTTTGATAATGAACAAAGTCTTATCAACAGATCCTCTTCTGAATCCAGATTCTAGTAGAAAGGTTGATAAGGTCTCATACCAAGCTCTAGGGGCTTGTTTTAGACCATAAACTGCCTTAGCCAGTCTGTATACTTTTTGATCTGGATCAGCCTCTTCAAATCCAGGTGGCTGTTCCACATATACTCCTTCTTCAAGGATACCATTGAGGAAGGCACTTTTGACATCCATTTGGTATACCTTGAACCGTTTGTGAGCAGCATATGCTAGAAATAGCCTTATGGCTTCTAATCTGGCTACTGGTGCGAATGTTTCATCAAAATCAATGCCTTCTTGTTGATTATAGCCTTTAGCTACCAATCTGGCTTTGTTTCTGACTACTTCACCATTCTCATCTCGTTTGTTTTTGAACACCCATTTTACACCTATTACTCCTTGGTGTTTGGGTCTGTCCACGAAATACCAGACTTCATTTCTTTTGAACTCATTGAGTTCTTCTTGCATTGCTATTATCCAATCTGCATCTTGAAGTGCTTCATAAGCATCAGATGGCTCCATGCGAGAGAGGTAACAACTCAACAATGCACTTTCTCCATGCATTCTTCTGGTCTTCACACGATCTGATGGGTTCCCAACAATCTGTTCTGGTGGATGGTCTTGTATCCATCTTCTTCTCCTGGTCATTTCTTCATCAGATAACTCAGGATCAGGTTGATCTGTTGGTTCCTCAAATTCAGGGTGTGCTGTTGATATAGCTTGAAATGGATTCTCATCTGGACTTTCTTCTGGATATTGATCATCACTTGTAATAGTTGTTTCATTGTTTTCTGTTGATGATCTGTTCTCATCCAGATTGTGCAGTGATATTCCCCCTTGCTGTATGATCTCTTCAGCAACAGGTGGAGTGATAGTTTCTTCATCTTCACTCTTTGAATTCCAGATAAGAATATCTTCCAGTAATAGATCATTCATCCTTCTGGTTGTCACCTGATTTTCTGTCTGCTTTTCATTTAGTGATCTGTACTCAGCAATAGACTCATCAAAAACAACATGAGGTGTTACTTCCACAATATGAGAATTCTTATTGTAAACTCGATAAGCTTTACTGACATCAGAATATCCTAAGAATATTCCAGGGTCAGTTTTGCTATCAAAAGTTTTCAACTGAGATTTCCCATTATTGTGTATGTAACATAAACAGCCGAAGGTTCTAAAATAAGAAATCTTAGGCTTTCTGTTGTTCCATATTTCATATGGAGTCTTTCCATGTCTGAGTGTTATGGATGATCTGTTTTGAGTGTAGCATGCTGTATATATGGCTTCAGCCCAGAATTTCTTTGGTAGGTTGGTTGCATTAAGCATTGTGCGAGCTGCTTCTTTTAAAGATCTGTTTCTCCTTTCAACAACTCCATTCTGTTGGGGAGTTCGAGCAGCAGATGTTTGATGAGTAATTCCCATCTTGTTGCAATATGCTTCGATCTTCTGGTTGAGAAATTATGTTCCTCGATCTGTTCTGATAGAGGTTATGCTTATCTCTTTCTGTTTAGTAATCTTGTGTAGAAAGTCAGGGAGCTTGTCTAGTGTTTCTTTCTTCTTTAACAGAAAGATGACCCAAGTGAATCTTGAGTAATCATCTATGATTACCAATGTGTACTTTCTCGCATTGATACTTAGTGGTTTGACTGGTCCAAACAGATCAAGGTGTAACATCTCTAGTATCCTTGTTGTTGAGTGAGCTGTCTTGCTTGCAAAGGATGATCTGGTTTGCTTCCCAGCTTGACAAGCATCACATATGTGATCTTTATCATACACTTGATCTGGTAGTCCTTCCACTAACCTTTCCTTGGCAATCCTATTGATTGATTTGAAATTAAGATGACTTAATCTCTTATGCCATAACCAGCTTGTTTCTGATACAGTCTTAGTGACTAAGCAGGTCTCGATCTGATTTGTCCATTGGACAATATATAATCTATCCTGCAATTTACCGGTAAGGAGTATTTCATCTCCTTCCTTGTTCTTCACCAGACAGTTGTTAGTATCAAAAACAATCTGATTGCCATTAGCACAAAACAGACTTACAGAAAACAAATTGTGACTAAGACCCTCAACATATGACACATTTGTAATTGTGGTCTTGCCAACTGTAATGTTTCCATACCCTCTGGTATATCCTTTTGAATTACATCCAAAAGTGACCTGTGGGCCTGGTTTCTCTATGTAATCTGATAGTAGATTCTTGTCACATGTCATGTGCTTTGAACAACCACTATCTATAATCCAGATAGTTCTTCTTGCTGTCTTACTCCTTCTTGCAGTTCTTTGATCCTGCAATTAATCACACTTAGCTACCCTTTCAACGTTTGGGTGCTTGATTATTAGCAAACAATCCTTTTCGAATCCAGAACATTCTAGGGTTGGGAACAGCAATATAGCAAGTAATGATGTTTCCCTCATTATTTACTTTAGATATGGAGTGAATTTCAAACGGATGATATCTCTCTATTTCATCCTTCTTCAACCTTTTCTTAGCATCTGCTGTCCTGTTGACAATTTTTGTCCTGTTGACATTTGCTCTTTGGATGTGCTCTGTTTCTGTGTAGTGAGCTGGTTGTCCCTTTGTTTGATGATACTATCTGTTCTTTGCATCTTTAATTATCATCTTTTGAGGATAACCTTTCTTGTTCTTCAAGTCTTTCACTTGATCTGGTATTTGCTTCCTTTCTGGTACGAAATTTATAGTTCCAGAAGACTTTTCTGAGTGACCTGGATATCCTAATCCAGATGTGCCCTTTTGTTGCATATTGATTAGCAACTTGGCACGCTCATCACTCTTGTAAATCATTTCCTTTCCTTTCTTGATCTTTTCCTCAGCAACATTGTTTCTGGTAACCAGATCCTTGACTTTTGAATTAAGTGAGTGAATCTCACTGTCTTTACTCTTGATCTGTTCTTCCAGATCGTTTATTTTAGCAACAAACTGTGTGTTTGCAGTACTTAGAATCTGCTTAGTTTTCTTTAATCTGTCGTTTTCTTCAACAACTTCTCTGAACAATCTCTTGATGCTTGGGTAGCTTTTGAACATTTCATCTATTTCATCCCATGAGTATTCTGCTTGATCTTCATTTCCCTGTTCAAGATCATTATTATTATCTGAGGAATTTGAGTAGCAAGAATTTACCTCAACTTCATCTAGACCGTTGTCCAATCCCACATAGCATTCGTTCCAGCTTTCTTCGTCTTCAGCAATGAAAGCTTCATCATTTTCTGATGAGCTGTCTGAGAAATGACTTGAGCTGCTTGAGTTCTGTTCAGCTATCATGGCTTTGCGCTCATATTTATGCTTTCGATCTCTTTTGGCTCTTAGCTCTTCTCTTTGACTTCTGGACAGATCAGGACAATCTGTTTTGAAGTGACATGTTCTGCCATATTCAAAGCAGGTGTAGTCTGTAGAGCTAGAAGTCTTTGTTGTTTTAGCAGTTTGCTTCTTAGACTCATTCTTGTCATCAGATCGATTATCGTCATACTTCTTGTTGAAGTTTCTCTTGTTATCTTTGTAGAAGCATCTGAATTTCTTTGATCTGGTCTCCATCTTGTCCATTCGTTTGGCAATCATCGCAAACTCTTTTAAGAGTTTGTCATAGCCTTTCTCTTCATCTGGAGTAGCAGACTCAGAAGGATCATCTGGTTTGCTCTTCGCTTTGAAGGCTACCTCTTTGTCCTTCTTTGAGCTGCTTTCTGCCTTTTTTGACAGATGATCTGGTCCTCGAATTCTTTGAATGTCACATTCATGACCTTCGAGATGATCAAATAGGGCTTCAGTGGACAGATCATTGAAATCTGCTCTTAGAGGTTGCATTGCAGCATAGATCTCCCAACTTGGTGGAAGAGCTCTAAGAACTTTCATGTTCTTCTCCCTTTGAGTATATTTGTTCTTTTTGAATGCAGATATCTCAAGGAGAATTCCAGTGAATCTCATCTTCATCTGTTCTATTGTCTCGCCTGGTTTCATTTTGAATTCGTCATATTTGTTGCAGGCTAGAGACAGCTTATTCTCGATCATTACTTCAGATCCCAAAGCTAGGTCTCTTAAGGCTTCCCACATCTCTTTAGCAGTATCCAAATCTTGGATTTTGGCCAGATGTATGCCTTTGACCGTGCTGGAGATGATTCCTTTGGAAAAATCATCAAGATTTGCTTCTCTCCTTTCTTCAGAGGTATATTTTCTGGGATCCTTTAGTACGGTTTCTTTAACCGCTCCTGTCTCAGTGATACGAGTAGTTTCTTCTGTAATCGCCAATGGCCCTTCCTCAATTACTTTCCACATTAAGCAATGATGGGCTTTAAGGCACATTTTGATCCTGAAGCTCCATTCTCTATATCCTTGAATAGAGAATTCTTCGCAAGCCCTGATAACAAATGACTCCATAGCAAATAGAATGCACGTGAATGAAAAAGGTTTTCCTAGATCTATTCAAGTAGACCACGTAGGTTTTAACCTTGTGAAATAAAACAATGGTCAGTTTGAACCACCGCTCTGATACCACTTGTTGGTCCCGAAAGAGCAAGGTTTGGTGTATGGGGGGGGGGGGGGAATACACCAAATACTAACTTTTCAGTTTTACTTGACAATTTATAAGAGAGCTCAAGCTATTCTATACGAGAAATTGCTCGGCAGTGACTAAACAGATCGATATGCAGATCAGTAGCTGATTTAGTCAAAACAGATTACTCTCTTAGTGAAAACACTTAGCAGATAATAAGAGTG
>JAPKLX010003402.1:0-11183 GCA_026898415.1 Leonotis leonurus
AACAGAAGGAGCTGAACCAAATATATCAAAGATATCAATTCATCAAGAATTGGAAATAGAATCACTGATTGACGTGAAGAAGGAAAGTAATCACAGATGATCTGCTTGCCATTCATAGAAGATTCAAATCAACAACTCTACAAGGAAAGAAGAGATATGATTGATTGGCAATCCACAAATCAAATCACGCCAATCAACAAACGGCTAGAATTTCAAATTCAGAGCCTATATATGTTTGAAGTTTCAAAGTCTGAAAAATAAGAACAAGAGCTATATCACAGAAAAACATTTAAGCGCTTCATTCTTTCATCAGACATAAAGCTTCAATTAGTTCGTGATCGTAATCACATCAATCCAACCTCGATTCAAGTCTGTCTTATTGAGAGAAGAAGGAGATCTTCACTAGCTAGTAGTTTTCTAGTGGATTAACGTGAAGATAATCTGTTTACAGTAGTTTTCTGTAAGTTGTAAAGGGACACGACCCTTATTCGTGCATAAGTTTCAGTTAGATTGTACTTGGAACTTGTGGCTCGTTCTCAGGGAGGTTAAATAAGAAGAGTATCCTAGTACTGGATATCTAATCCAGTTTGGATTAGACCGTGGACGTAGGGGGTTTCCCGAACCACGTAAAAATAACTGTGTCATTTAATTTCTGCATTTATATTCAGTTGTTTTATTCTCTATCTATCATACTCATTCAAATCTGCATTCTTAATCAATCTCCTAAATTCTTGGTTAAGTTCTCTAAAGATTTTCTTAACAAGAGCACCGACTAAGTCCACCATTATTCCGCACACGATACACTGTTGGAGTTTAAGCTTAAACTTACTCTCTGCTTTGTATCACTCACTTGAGAGACTTTACTTGGACAGAACCAGATCGATTAGAAAATCACTCTGTTCTATCACCTTGAGCAATCTGTGTTACAGAAAGCTTACATCTCTCTGATTTAATTAGTCAAGTAAACTGAAAAGTTTGTATTTGGTGTATTCCCCCCCCCCCCCATACACCAAACCTTGCTCTTTCGGGACCAACAAGTGGTATCAGAGCAGTGGTTCAAACTGACCATTGTTTTGTTTCACAAGGTTAAAACCTGCGTGGTCTACTTGAATAGATCTAGAAAATCTTTTTCATCATTTGCATCCTATCTGTCATTATGGAATCATCTGTTATCAGGACATGCGAAGAATTCTCCATCCAAGGTTATAGAGAGTGGAGTTTCAGAATCAAGATGTGTCTCAAAGCTCATCACTGCTTGATGTGGAAAGTAATTGAGGAAGGACCTCTAGCCATTACTGAAGAAACTACTCGCATTACTGAGACAGGAGCAGTTAAAGAAACTGTACTTAAAGATCCCAGAAAGTACAATTCAGAAGAAAGAAAAGAAGCAAATCTTGATGATTTTGCTAAGGGAATTATTTCCAGTACTGTAAAAGGAGTTCATCTGGCTAAGATTCAAGATCTTGATACAGCCAAAGAAATGTGGGAAGCTTTGAGAGATCTCAGTCTAGGATCTGAAGCAATGATCGAGAACAAGCTATCTCTAGCATGTAACAAGTTCGATGAATTCAAGATGAAACCTGGAGAAACCATTGAACAGATGAAGAACAGGTTCACTGAAGTACTACTTGAAGTGTCTGCTTTCAAGAAGAATAAGTACACACAGAGAGAGAAGAATCTCAAGATTCTTAGTGCTCTACCACCTAGTTGGGAAATTTATTCAGCTATGCAACCTCTACGTGCTGATTTTAATGATCTATCTGTAGAAGCACTTTTTGATCATCTAGCTGTCCATGAATGTGACATCAGAAGGATTCACGGACCAGACTACTCCTCCAGCAAGAAGAGTGAGAACAGCTCAAAGAAGGAGAAAGAGACTGCCTTCAAAGCGAAGTGCAAAACAGATGAATCAGCATCATCTGCTACACCAGCAGAAGGAGGATACGATAAGCTACTCAAAGAATTCTCAATGATAGCTAAGAGAATGGACAAGATGGAAGTCAGATCAAGAAAGTATCGTAGGTTCTACAAAGACAACAAGAGTAGATACCAGAAGAACAAAGAAGCAGAACGATCTGATGACAAAACAGAAAGTAAAAGTAATGGTAAAACTACTAATCCTACTGACTATACGTGTTATGGTTGTGGGAGAACAGGTCACTTTAAAACCGATTGCCCAGACTTATCTAAAAGTCAAAGAGAAGAACTACGAGCAAAAAGAGACAGAAAACTAAAAGCTCAACGTAAAGCCATGATAGCAGAAGAAGAAGAAGATTCTAGCTCAAGTCATCTATCTGATAGTTCAACAGAAGATGATGAAGCATTCTTTGCCAAAGAAGAAGAAGACTGGGATGAATGCTATGCAGGACTAGACAACGGTCTAGATGATGTAGAGGTACAATCCTGCAACTCTAACTCTTCAAATAATACTGATCTGGAACAGGAAATAGAAGATCAAGATGAATACTCTTGGGATGAAGTCAATTGAAGAGAATGAAAGGATGAAGAAGACAGAACAGATACTGAATACTGCTAATACACAGTTCGCTGTTCAAATTGCTGATCTGGAAGAACAGATTAAAGGAAAAGACAATGAGATTCATTCGCTAAATTCTAAGGTCAAAGATCTCATTACAAGAAACAATGTTGCTGAAGAGAAGATAAAGAAAGGGAAGGAAATGATATACAAGAGTGATGAACGTGCCAAGCTGTTAATCAACATTCAACAACAGGGTACATCTGGATTAGGATATCCAGGTCATTCAGAGAAATCCTCTAGCACCATGAAATTCGTGCCAGAAAGGAAACAGATTCCAGATCAGGTGATAAACCTCAGAAACAAGAAAGAACAACCACAGAAGATGATGGTAAAACAGACCAGCAACAGACAGTTCCATCAAGTAAAGGAACAACCAGCAGGTTACACAGAAAGGGCTCACAAAAAGAATGTCAACAGGACATTACCCAACCAGAATGTCAACAGGACAACATCTACAAATAAAGGATTGAAGAATGATAAAATAAAGAGATACCATCCATCTATATTTCATTCTGTATCAAAAGATGATAATGATGGAAATATTATTACTTGTTATATTGCTGTGCCCAACCCAAAAATGTTCTGGATTCGAAAGGGAACATTTGCTAATAACCAAGCACCCAAATATTGAAGGGTAGCTAAGGGTATTTAATTGCAGGATCAGAAGACTGCAAGAAGGTACAAGGTAGCAAAAGGAGCAATCTGGATCATAGATAGTGGCTGTTCAAAACACATGACATGTGACAAGAACCTACTATCAGACTACATAGAGAAACCAGGACCTCATGTCACTTTTGGATGTAATTCAAAAGGGTATACCAGAGGATATGGTAACATAAAAGTAGGCAAGACCACCATATTAAACGTATCATATGTTGAAGGACTCAGCCACAATCTATTCTCTGTAAGTCAGTTCTGTGCCAATGGTAATCAAATTGTTTTTGCTGCTAACAATTGTTTGGTTAAGAACAAGGAAGGAGATGAGACACTCCTTACCGGGAAATTGCAGGATAGATTATACATTGTGCAATGGGACAACCAGATTGAGACATGTCTGGTTACTAAGACAGTCTCAGAAACTAGTTGGCTGTGGCATAAAAGATTGAGCCATCTCAATTTCAAGTCAATCAATAAGATTGCACGAGAGAATCTAGTTGAAGGACTACCAGATCAAATATATGACAAGAATCACATCTGTGAAGCATGTCAAGCTGGAAAACAAACCAGATCATCATTTTCCAGCAAATCTGCTCAGTCCTCTACCAGAATCTTAGAGTTACTACATTTAGACTTATTTGGTCCAGTTAAGCCATTAAGTATAAATGGTAGAAAATACACTCTGGTAATCATTGATGATTATTCAAGATTCACATGGGTAATCTTCTTATATAAGAAGAAAGAAACATTGGAAAAGCTGCCAAACTTTCTCAACAAAATCACCAAGAAAAAGGAAGCTTCTGTTACTACAATCAGAACAGATCGTGGTACAGAATTCGTAAACCAGAAGATTGAGGATTACTGCAACCAGATGGGAATTACACATCAGACATCTGCAGCCAGAACACCTCAACAGAATGGTGTAGTTGAAAGAAGAAACAGATCGTTAAAAGAAGCAGCTCGCACAATGCTAAATGCAACCAGATTACCTAAGAAATTTTGGGCAGAAGCAATCTCTACAGCTTGCTACACACAGAATAGAGCTGTTGTTACCATCAGACATGGAAAGACACCCTACGAGATATGGAACAACAGAAA
Source organism: Leonotis leonurus (assembly GCA_026898415.1). Lineage (NCBI taxonomy): Eukaryota > Viridiplantae > Streptophyta > Magnoliopsida > Lamiales > Lamiaceae > Leonotis > Leonotis leonurus. Next base: position 4,295 of record JAPKLX010003402.1, read on the forward strand.
ACCCAGGATTCATTATTTTCGCTCTTTTGGCTGTCAGTGTTACATTCACAATAATGGAAAATCTCAGTTGAAAACTTTTGATAGCAAAGCTGATCCAGGAATATTCTTAGGATATTCTGATGTTAGCAAAGCTTATAGGGTTTACAACAAGAGGACTCACATTGTGGAAGTAACACCTCATATTGTTTTTGATGAATCTGTTATTAGTGACAGAGAACTAGGTGTTGATCAAACACAAGACCAGAACAAGAACCAGAAAGCAGAAGGTATTCTGCTAGAAGATATTCTAATCTGGAATACATCACAAGAGAATGATGTTGAAATTCCAAACAATGCTGAAGCAGTAAGCTTGCAGCAAGGGGGAACAGAACACATCATTCTGGACCTTGATAGACCAATAACTCAACCAGAAGATAATCAACCAGAAGAAGGAGATAACAATGAACAAAATCATGATCAACCAGAAGAATCAAGAGATTCAAATGGTTGGAACAATAGTCAAGAAATTGAAGAACCAGATGTTGATAATCCTTTTCAAACATCTCATCCAGAATTCGAGGACCCAGCAAATGAACAAGAACCTGAGATATCAGAAGAGGAGATATCTAGCAGAAGGAAATGGATTCAAGAAAATCACCCTTCTGAACAGATTGTTGGGAACCCAACAGATAGAGTTAGAACCAGAAGAATGCATGGAGAAAGTGCACTTCTCAGTTGCTATTTATCACGTGTTGAACCCTCTGACACTTATGAAGCACTTAGAGATGCATACTGGGTCATAGCTATGCAAGAAGAACTCAATGAGTTTAAAAGAAATCAAGTCTGGTATATGGTAGACAGACCAAAACATCAAGGAGTGATAGGTGTCAAATGGGTATTCAAAAACAAACGAGACGAGAACGGAGAAGTAGTCAGAAACAAGGCTAGACTTGTTGCAAAGGGATACAATCAACAGGAAGGTATCGACTTTGATGAGACCTTTGCACCAGTGGCCAGATTGGAAGCAATTAGACTATTTCTAGCATATGCTGCATACAAGAGATTCAAAGTATACCAGATGGATGTTAAAAGTGCATTCCTTAATGGCATACTTGAAGAAGAAGTGTATGTTGAGCAACCACCTGGTTTTGAAGAAGAGAACCCTGACCAGAGAGTATATAGACTAGCTAAAGCTGTCTATGGATTGAAACAGGCACCCAGAGCGTGGTATGAAACATTGTCAACATTCCTACTGGAATCAGGTTTCAGAAGAGGTTCTGTTGACAAGACACTGTTTGTCATCAAAGTCAAAGAACACATTCTGTTGGCTCAGATATATGTCGATGACATAATCTTTGGATCACAATCTCCCTATCTGTGTGACAAATTTGCAGAACTAATGAAGAACAAATACCAAATGTCCATGATGGGTGAGATGAATTTCTTTCTAGGTCTGCAGGTAAAGAAACTACCAGATGGTATCTTAGTTAATCAAGCAAAGTACATCAACGATCTGCTAGTCAAGTTTGGAATGAAAGACAGCAGAGCAGTTAAAATTCCAATGCAATCAAATGGGAAGATAGATCCAGACCCAGAAGGAAAACCAGCAAACATTACACAATATAGAGGAATTATTGGCTCTCTGTTATATCTTACAGCAAGTCGTCCAGATATCACCTATGCAGTTGGAGTTTGCGCCAGATATCAAGTCAATCCTAAAGAATCACATATGGAAGCTGCCAAAAAGATACTTAGATATCTTAAGGGAACAGCTCATATTGGTCTCTGGTATCCACAAGATGATAACTTTGAGCTTACAGGTTATTCTGATTCAGATTATGTAGGATGCAAACTGGACAGAAAGTCTACTTCTGGAACGTGTCAATTTCTTGGAAACAAGTTGATATCTTGGTTTTCAAAGAAACAGACATCTGTTGCTACATCAACCACAGAAGCAGAATATATGGCTGCTGGAAGCTATTGTGCACAGATCCTATGGTTGAAACAGCAATTAAGAGATTATGAGATTGAAGTAAATGAGATACCTATATTCTGTGACAGCTCAAGTGCTATAGCTATAACACAGAATCTAGTACTCCACACAAGATGCAAACATGTCGATGTAAGACATCATTTTATCAGAGATCATGTTGAGAGAAAACACATCAAGATTGAGAAGATTCATACAAACATCCAACGTGCTGACATCTTAACTAAAGCTCTACCAGAAGAAAGATTTAAGATGCTGTGTGGAAAGCTTGGATTACTAAGTCTGGATGATAGATAACAGAAGGCTACCAGAACGCTAACAGCAGAAGATTACCAGAACGTTAACAACAGAAGGCTACCAGAACGTTAACAACAGAAGGCTACCAGAACGTTAACAACAGAAGGTTACCAGAACGATAACAACAGAAGGCTTACAAGAATAACAGAGTGTCAAGAAGGAAATAATAATTTAAACGTGTCATTAAATACTCAAATTAGAGTATCACGTGGAAATTATTTCTTAAATGCTAAGTCAAGGGGGAACTTTTTGAAGAAATTGAAGCGACCGAGATAAAAGACGTCACTTCCCATAATCAGTCTACGAGATTACAGTCTGAAAAGTTATTTCTTTTTCTAGATTTTGTAAATCTTCTATTTTCGTCATGATTAGCACAACTTTGGGAACTGGGATCGAAGAAATCTCTGCAAGAAATAGAAAAAGGAAAGTTGCCCAAGAGTAAGAGATATGCACACGCTCGCCTACAAACCCTAGGATCTAGAGCGTACATCTCACGCAAGGAAAGGCGGCAAAACAAATCACAGAAGCGGGAAAATCTAAAAAGGGAGAAAATTATCCAACCCTTCAAATTACTTACAGCTTTATTATCGTTTAATTATCTTTGTTATATATATGTGATATCTCGTTCTAAATTGTTCACCTTCACTTTCATCGCACTGAGCACTACTTCTCTTAAGCACTTAAGCATTTCCAAAAATTCTGCAAAGCTCTATTCAAAAATCATTTTGCGATTTGATCATGGCACCACAAATTTCCCTATTTCTTCAACACGTTGCTGAGGTTCAGAGGTTTCTTTCACCTGAACCATATGCTGTTCTGGACACCCATGGTTTTCGAAAACTCGAGGAAATCTTTGCCATGGTTACACGCTGCAAAGGTTTTAAAATCACTTTATTTCTATTATATCTGCAATTTACTGCATATTCTATGTTATGTGTCCTATAACCTGCTTATCTTACTGTTCTTGTGCGAATATAAACTGATGAATATATATATATATATATATTTGCCTTGAATGTTCTTGTGATATTAGGTTTTTGCAATATCGTTACTGGACACCCCAAAATGTTTTTGGCAAAACAAGTAGCTTCTTTCTATCTGACATGGCAGAGTGACAAACATGGCTTTGAAGCTAATGTTTTGATGCCAATCGGGGACCGAACAAGCAAAACCCCATACAACATGATTGAGATGATCAACCAGGCCTATAGGTTGAAGGACGAAGGTCTATCCTTGGAAGAGATCACCCCTGCACAACTGCAAGAAGCAGTGGAAATAGTAATGGTGATACCGATAACATATACTGGAAGAATGTTTCAGAGATCTCTACTTCAACCGGGTTTCAAGTTACTATTGGAACTGGTTCAGAGGATCTTTCTCAACCACAGCGGCTCATACGATCAAGTGACTCCTGAGAAGTTCAGAATCCTCACTGCCATTGTTCTGAATCTTCGTGTTAACTGGAGCAGGATTTTGTTCGACTTAATGGCTAAGGAAGCCAAGTTAGTCACTTATACCAAGGACAGCAGAGGCAGAGGAACTTCGGTGGAAGTTAGAAGGAATCTGCGACATTCCACAAAAGTCAGTTTGATGATTGAAAGATTCTTCAAGCAGAAAATCTGGGATGACGCTGTGGAATACAACACTAATCTCTCCATTCCCAAGGACCAACACCAGCTGGAAATGTCATTGGGACTAGCACCACAATTTTTCAATAAGATAACCGATGAAGTACACCGTGATGCTGCACTGGAAATGGGAAGTTCTAATCCCACATGGATGCCACCTTCTAAAGGTGTTGAGAAGCAGAAGGGCAAATCCACCAAGGAAAAAGTTGTGAAGGAGAAGACTACTCGCAAGACTTCAGTCAAGCGAGGTAGCTCTGTTGAGATAGAAACATCTGCCTCACAGCCAAAACTGAAGAAACGCAGACTTCACAAAGTTCAAGAATCATCACCACCAACACCTACAACAGAACAATCTGACCTTCCAGAACAAGCAGAAGAGACTCCCCAGACAACTGCTGGACTAGCAGCAAACCCAGCAGAAGTGGCTCCAGAATCAAGCTCTCAAGCGAGAGACTTTTCACCAGCCAGAACAGCAACACCCTCTCCACACCGAATGGAGAAAATCAGTGAGGAAGAGGAGGAAGAGGGAGGAGAGTCAACTGATGAGAAGGATGTCAGGAAACAACAAGCTGAGAGTGTTATCAGCCTGCTGGAAAATGAAGCAGAACACTCTGTTCTGCAAGAGTTCCCTGGAATTACTCAGCTGCCAGAGAGTTTGGGAGCAGCAAGGCGTGTCAAATTCTACCTGCTGGTCAAGGACAGCGAGTATTATGTATTTGATGCTCTGCTCCAACTCAAATCAATTGAGGAACTGAAGACAGAAGAAGCCACACTGCTCAGTCTACTTCAGGTCACTACCGTCCAGGAAGTGAGAGCAGAATACCACCAACTTATTTCTGGCCTCATGCAACAAGAGGCAGAAAGCTTGCAGATTCATCTGGAGACATCACCCTCTGCAACTCAAACAGAACAACAAACATCACCAGCAGCAGCACAAACTCAGCAGCAACCTCCCAAGAAAACACCAATCATCGATCTTGATTCAGGCGATGATGAACCAGTGGGCCAGCATATTGGTGGCGAACCGAGCAACGAAATATATACCCATGGCGCTGCACAGAAGTTGAAGAAACACGTCAACTTCTACACCATGGAAGAACTCTTGGAAAGAGAACCTAAGACATTCAACAATTATCAATTGGATAATCTGATTACTCTTAGAGTTGAAGACCACATGACTGATGTCTACAACTCAATACAAGAGAAAGCCACCCAGATTCTCTCTGATTTTAATCAACATCAGAAAGACTATGTCAATGACATGGATCGTGACATCAGAGGCAAGCTCAGAACGATCAGAAAGGAGCTAGACAAAAAGATTGATGATGACCGCCTCCAAAATGAAGCAGAACAGGCAAAGATCAACCTCCGTCTAACTGGAATAGACGAAAAAGCAGAAAAGGCCACTGCCTTGCTTGCTGACCTGCTGGCCAAACAAGACGAAACAATCAGTGCTGCCGTTGACAAGAAAGGAAGTGCCCTCGCTGCTCAATTAAAAGAAGAAACCAACTTAACCATCCATTCTCAACTGGCCACATTTGAGAATGAGAAATTTGTGGAGCTGATGAGAAGACACCAGATAGATGTGCTCAATGACCTTCTGTACCCCAACCCAGACGAATTTGGAAACCAGAACACCCGCCTAACTGCTGTAGAAGAATTACAAGGAACTTATGACAAAACCTTGTCAATCATGAACAGCAGGCTGGAGAAGAAGATGGACGCATCTGACCAAACAATCAATCTTCTGCTTGGTTTCAAAGCAGATGCTGAGGAAAAGATGGAGATGATGTCAGAGGAGATTACCTCCCTGCGTACACTCATCAATACCCTCTTTGATGATGTCAAAAAGGGGGAAATCTCAGTAGGCAGCAAAGGCAGCAAGGGTGCAAGGGAAGAGTTTTACTTGGGAACAGAAGGGGTGGAAACAGAAACTGTTACAGAAACTGCTACACCAACACAACCCAGAACAGCACAACCCAGACCAACCACACCTCCAAGACCTGACCCCACACTTCTTGGAACAGAACCTGCTCAACCAGCATCTCACACCCCCAGCGACAAAGGCAAGAAACCAGTCGATGAAGGGGATCAGATAGCTGAACTGCTGCTATTCGAGGTCAGTATGGACCAAGCCTGCGATCCTGTATTCAGAGCTCAATTCTATAAAGATCAGGCTGAAAGAGAAAGAAAAATAGCTGCACAAGAAGCCAAGGAGAAATCTTTTCAAACACCTTTCTCCTCGCCCTCATCTGCTGAACGCTCACAGCAACAATCATCTCATTCAACCACTCAATCGAAGAAGAAAAAGAAGAAACCCTTCTTTTGGAATCTATCCTTGAAGACACAGACACCCAAAGATACATGGGTTCCAGAAGAAGATCAGAGTGATTGGGAGAAAGTAAAGCAAGGCTTTATTTTAAACAGATATTTTTTGAAGGAGCCTACATATTCAGATTCAACTCCAAATGAAGACTTTAACCGCTACCTGGAGAATTTCAGTGATCAAGACCTTATACAAAGAATCAAAACAGCAGCAACAGACGCCAAGATCCAGCTCAAGGTACCAGAAAAGGAGTTCATGGTCTGCCCAACAATACCAGGCAGTAATCTTCCAGACAAGACCTACATATTAAACTACATCAATCAACTAGCAAAGATTAAAGGCTACAAGATTGACAATCACGATCCAAATTATGCCAGGGTGAGAGATGGAATATATGAGAGCATCCAGTTAGTGTCTGATGCGCAGAGAGAGAAGATGAAGAAGGGCGGTGCAGCCAGATGGTTCTCTTAGATAGATTTTATTTCTTATCTTCTGCTTTTGGCTCTCTGTTATCTCTGCTGACCTTTTGTACTCATCAATTCATATATCTATGAATATGGAGTTCTCTTATCTTATTGTTGTTTACTGTTATTTAACTTAAATAACAAATAACTAATCTCTCCAGAACATGATACATGCTAATTTGAGTATGCTGTCTAAGTGTGGTTT
>JAPKLX010002994.1:0-11708 GCA_026898415.1 Leonotis leonurus
CGTGTCCCTTTACAACTTACAGAAAACTACTGTAAACAGGTTATCTTCACGTTAATCCACTAGAAAACTACTAGCTAGTAAAGATCTCCTTCTTTTCTCGATAAGACAGACTTGAATCGAGGTGTGATTTCGATCACGAACGGTTTGAAGTTTTGTCTGATAGAATGCTTGAGAATATTTCTGTAGTATATCGTTGGCACTTTCAGACTTTTGAATCTTCAAACATATATAGGCTCTGAATTTTGAAATTCTAGCCGTTTATTGATTGGCTTGATTTGATTTGTGGATTGCCAATCAATCATATCTCTTCTTTCCTTGTAGAGTCATTGATTGAATCTTCTATGAATGGGAAGCAGATCATCTGTGATTACTTTCCTTCTTCGTGTCAATCAGTGATTCTCTTTCCAATTCTCGATGGATGGTTTTTAATGCATCATTGACAGGTTTGGTTCAGCTCTTTCTGTTTTGCTTCAAACCTTCTGGTTATGTCCTTTCTGGTCTTAGTGTCTTTCTGGTTGAACACTGGTTAGACACTTTCTGGTTGAAGTGGTTTAGACACTTTCTGGTTGAAGTGTCTTTCTGGTTCAACTTTCTGTTAAAGTTGACTTGCTCCACTTTCTGTCTGAGACTTGCTGGTTCAACTTTCTGTCAAAGTTGTCTTGCTCCACTTTCTGTCTGAGACTTGCTAGTTCAACTTTCTGTCAAAGTTGTCTTGCTCCAGCTTTCTGTCTGAGACATGCTGGTTTCAACTTTCTGTTAAAGTTGTCTTGCTCCAGCTTTCTGTCTGAGACATGCTGGTTTCAACTTTCTGTTAAAGTTGTCTTTAGATCTCTGTTACACAAAACAGGTAAAATAATATACAGAAACATGAGAGAGCCTAAGTATATTTTCGAGGTAACATCATCAAAACTTAATTTAGTTGTGGGGTTCCCAACAATTTCCCCCTTTTTGATGATGTCGAAACCATACTTAAACTGCAAATTATGTTTCAATGAGGTTCAGCAGATTTGTTATTTAAGTTAAATAACAGTAACAAACAGAAAGATAATGGGACAGTAAGATTTTGTCTCCAAAAAAAAGCTCCACTTCCATAAATATGAGAATTGAGAAGTACAAAAGATAAACAGAAAATGACAGAGAGTAAAAACATAAGATGAGAAAAGAGATCTATCTAAGAGAACCACTTGGCTGCTCCGCTCTTCTTCATCTTTTCTTTCTGCGCATCAGAGACCAGTTGTATGCTTTCATAAATCCCATCTCTAACTCTGGCATAGTTAGGATCATGATTGTCTATTTTGTAGCCCTTGATCTTGGCCAGCTGGTTGATATAATTCAAAATGTATGTCTTGTCTGGAATGTTGCTGCCAGGTATGGTTGGACAGATCATATATTCCTTCTCTGGTGCCTTGATCTGGATTTTGGCGTCAGCTGCTGCTGTTCTGATTCTTTGAATAAGGCCTTGATCACTGAAATTCTCCAAGTAGCGATTAAAGTCTTCATCTGGGATAGACTCTGAATATGTTGGCTCTTTCAAGAAGTATCTGTTCAGTATGAAGCCTTGTTTGACCTTTTCCCAGTCAGTTTGGTCATTCTCTGGAACCCATGCGTCAGTTGGTGTCTTCTTTTGCAGGGATAGGTTCCAGGAGAATGGTTTCTTCTTTTTCTTCTTGGACTGGTTGGTCGAAGCAGATGACTGTTGCTGCGAGCGCTCTGTTGATGAAGGCGAAGAGAAGGGAGTTTGAAAAGATTTTTCTTTAGCCTCCTAGGCAGCCAGCTTTCTCTCCCTCTCTGCCTGTTCTTTGTAAAATTGTGCTCTGAACACTGGATCACAGGCTTGATCCATGCTCACACCAAACAGCAACAGTTCGGCTATCTGGTCTCCCTCATCTATCGGTTTCTTGCCTTTGTCTGGGATCTGAGGTGCTGGTGCTGGTTGAGCTTGTTCTGATCCCAGTAGGGTGGGGTCAGGTCTCGGTGGTGTGGTTGGTCTTGGTTGGGCTGGTGCTGGTGTTTCTGTTCCAGCATCTGTTGCTTCTGTTAAGCCCTTGCTGGTTTTGCCTCCCTTGCCTCCCTTGCTTCCAGAGATTTCCCCCTTTTCGACGTCATCAAAAATGGTCTTGATGAGTGCTCGAAGTGAGGTTATCTCCTCGGACATCTTCTCCATCCTTTCCTCAGCATCTGCTTTGAAACCAAGCAGAAGGTTGATTGTTTGGTCAGATGCGTCTATCTTCTTCTCCAGCCTGCTGTTCATGGTTGACAAGGTTTTGTCATAAGTTTCTTGTAATTCTTCTACAGCAGTCAGGCGGATGTTCTGGTTTCCAAATTCTTCTGGGTTGGGGTACAGAAGATTGTTTAACACATCCATCTGGTGTGTTGTCATCAGTTCCACAAATTTCTCTTTCTCAAATGGGGCCAATTGAGAATGGATGGTCAAGTTTGTATCTTCCTTTAATTGAGTAGCGAGTGCAAGTCCTTTCTTGTCAACAGCAGCACTGATTGTTTCGTCTTGTTTGGCCAGAAGGTCAGCAAGCAAGGCAGTGGCCTTTTCTGCTTTTTCGTCTATTCCAGTTAGACGAAGATTAATCTTGGCTTGACCCGCTTCATTTGCCAATCTATCATCGTTAATCTTTTTGTCAAGCTCCTTTCTGACTGTTCTGAGCTTTCTTCTTATGTCTTCATCCATGTCATTTACATACTCTTTCTGATGTTGGTTGAAATCAGTGAGTATCTGGGTGGCTTTCTCTTGTAATGCATTGCAGGTAGTTGTCAAAAAATCCTCAACTCGAAGTGTGATGAGATTGTCAAGTTGGAAGTTGTTGAATGGTCTGGTTTCCCTCTCCAGCAGTTCTTCCATTGTGTAGAAATTAACGTGTTTCTTCAGCTTCTGTGCAGCTCCCTGTGTGTAGATTTCATTGCTGGGTTTGCCACCAACGTTCTGACCCACAGGTTCATCATCACCTGAATCAAGATTGATGATTGGGGTCTTCTTGGTAGGCTGCTTCTGAGTTTGTGTTGTTGCTGGTGATGTTTGTTGTTCTGTTGGAGATGCTTCTTGAGCTGCAGAGGGTGTTGTCTCCAGATTAATCTTCAAGCTCTCTGCCTCTTGTTTCATAATGCTAGAGATGAGTTGCTTGTATTCTGCTCGAATTTCTTGAACAGAAGAGACTTGAAGCAGACTCAGCAGCGTTGCCTCTTCCTTCTTTAATTCATCGATTGTTTTGAGTTGTAGCAATGCATCAAAAATATAATACTCGCTATCCTTGACTAGCAAGTAAAGTTTGACGCTGGTTGCTGTTTCCAAACTTTCTGGGAGCAAGTGAATTCCAGAAAATTCTTGCAGCACAGAGTGTTTGGCTTCATTTTCCAGAAGGTTGATGACACTCTCTGCTTGCTGTTTCTTTTCTTCGGCTTCATCAGCAGATGATCCTTCCTCATCATCCTCGCTGATTCTTTCCATCCGGTTTGGAGAGGGTGTTGCTGTTCTAGCAGGAGAAAAATCTTTCTCCTGATGTGGACTATGACTTGTTTCTGGATTCACCTCAGCTGCTGGAGGCTCTGTGTGTTCTGCTGCTTCCTGTAGTGTTTCTTCTTCTTGTTCTGGCACGTCAGACTGTTCTGCTGTTGCTTATGGAGGTGGTGATGATTCTTGAACCTTCTGTAGTCTGCGTTTCTTCTGTTTAGGTTGGGATGCAGACGTTTCTGTCTCAACAGAGCTCCCTCGCTTACGTGCTGCCTTTTCTTTGACCACTTTCTCCTTTGTAACTTTTTATTTCTTCTTTTCAACACCTTTAGTAGGCGGCATCCATGTAGGATTAGAACTACCCATTTCCAGTGCGGCAACACGGTGTACTTCATCGGTTATCTTATTGAAAAATTGTGGTGCGAGTCCCAATGACATTACGAGTTGATGTTGGTCTTTGGGAATAGAGAGACTTGTGTTGAATTCAACAGCATCTTCCCAGACTTGCTGTTTGAAGTATCTTTCAATCATCAAACTGACTTTAGTAGAATGTCTAAGATTCCTCCTAACTTCCACTGAAGTTCCTCTGCCCCTGCTATCCTTGGTGTAAGTAACCAATTTGGCTTCCTTAGCCATCAGCTCAAACAGGATTCTGCTCCAGTTGACTCGAAGGTTGAGTACAACAGCCATGAGAATTCTGAATTTCTCCGGAGTCACTTGATCATATGACCCACTGTGATTCAGAAAAATCCTTTGAACCATTTCAAGAAGTAATTTGAATCCTGGTTGAAGTAGAGCTCTTTGAAACATTCTTCCAGTGTAGGAGATTGGTATCACCATCTTGATCTCCACTGCCTCTTGTAGTTGTTGAGGAGTGATGTCATCCAAACTTAGTCCTTCGTCCTTCAACCGATATGCCTGGTTGATCATTTGGATGACGTTGTATGGAGTTTTGCTGGTTCTATCACCAATTGGCATCAGTACATTTGCTTCAAATCCGTGCTTATCATTCTGCCATGTCAGATAAAATGTGGCAACTTGCTTTGCCAAGAACATGTTTGGATTCGCAGTGACAATGTTGCAGAACCCTAACATCATAAGAATATTCAACACAAATATATATATATTCATCAGTTTATATGAACACATATGAATATTCTCATATGAACAGTAAATTAGAAGAATAGAACATATTTAACAGTTCACTGATCATGTAAGGCAATACATGTAATCATTTGCAGATAAAATGAACACGTAATAAACTTAAAACCTTTGCAGCGAGAAATCATGGCAAAGATTTCTTCAAGTTTTCGAAATCCATGGGTGTTTAATACAGCATATGGTTCAGGCGAGAGAAACCTCTGAACCTCGGCAACGTGTTGGAGAAATAGAGAAGTTTGTGGTGCCATGATCAAATCGCAAAATGTTTGAGAGGAGATTTGCAGAAGTTTGGGAAACTCTTAAGTGCTTAGAGTGAGTAGTGCTCAGTGCAGTGAAAGTGAAGGTGAACAGTTCTGAGATATATATCGCATATATATATAACATAATAATCAATGGCATAGATGAAAGCATAGGAAAATGGAGGGTTGGATGAATATCTCCCTTATTAGTTTTCCCGCTTCAGTCTTTGTTTTGTCGCCTTTCCTTGCGTGAGATGTACGCTCTAGATCCTAGGGTTTGTAAGGGAGCGTGTGCGTATCTCTTCCTTTTTGGGCAACTTTCCTTTTTTTCTATTTTTTGCAGGGATTTTCTCGATCCCAGTTCCCAAAGTTGTGCTAATCATCACGAGAATAGAAGATTTACAAAATCTAGGAAAAGAAATAACTTTTCAGACTGTAATCTCGTAGATTAATTATGGGAAGTGACTTCTTTTATCTCGGTCGCTTCAATTTCTTCAAAAGGTTCCCCCTTGACTTAGTATTTAAGATATAATTTCCACGTGATACTCTAATTTGAGTATTTAATGACACGTTAAATTATTATTATTTACTTCTTGACACTCTGTTAATCTTGTAGGCCTTCTGTTGTTATCGTTCTGGTAGCTTTCTGTTGTTAACGTTCTGGTAGCCTTCTGTTGTTAACGTTCTGGTAACATTCTGTTATTAGCATTTCTGGTAACCTTCTGTTATCTATCATCCAGACTCAGTAATCCAAGCTTTCCACACAGCATCTTAAATCTTTCTTCTGGTAGAGCTTTTGTCAGTATATCAGCACGTTGGATATCTGTTTGGATCTTCTCGATCTGGATGTGCTTTCTCTCAACATGATCTCTAATAAAATGATGTCTCACATCGACATGCTTGCATCTTGTGTGGAGTACTAGATTCTGTGTTATAGCTATAGCACTTGAGCTATCACAGAATATAGGTATCTCCTTTACTTCAATCTCATAATCTCTTAGTTGCTGTTTTAACCATAGGATCTGTGCACAACAGCTCCCAGCAGCCATATATTCTGCTTCTGTGGTTGATGTAGCAACAGATGTCTGTTTCTTTGAAAACCAAGATATCAACTTGTTTCCAAGGAATTGACACGTTCCAGAGGTAGACTTTCTGTCCAGTTTGCATCCAGCATAGTCTAAGTCTGAATAGCCTGTAAGCTCAAAGTTATCATCTTGTGGATACCAGAGACCAATGTGAGTTGTCCCCTTAAGATATCTAAGTATCTTTTTGGCAGCTTCCATATGTGATTCTTTAGGATTGGCTTGATATCTAGCGCATACTCCAACTGCATAGGTGATATCTGGACGACTTGCAGTAAGATATAACAGAGAGCCAATAATTCCTCTATATTGTGTAATGTTTGCTGGTTTTCCTTCTGGATCTGGATCTATCTTCCCATTGGATTGCATTGGAATTTTAACTGTTCTGCTGTCTTTCATCCCAAACTTGACTAGCAGATCGTTGATGTACTTTGCTTGGTTAACAAAGATACCATCTGGTAGTTGCTTTACCTGCAGACCTAAAAAGAAATTCATCTCACCCATCATGGACATTTGGTATTTGTTCTTCATTAGTTCTGCAAATTTATCACACAGATAGGGAGATTGTGATCCAAAGATTATGTCATCGACATATATCTGGACCAACAGAATGTGTTCTTTGACTTTGATGACAAACAGTGTCTTGTCAACAGAACCTCTTCTGAAGCCTGATTCCAGTAGGAATGTTGACAATGTTTCATACCACGCTCTGGGTGCCTGTTTCAAACCATAGACAGCTTTAGCTAGTCTATATACTCTCTGGTCAGGATTCTCTTCTTCAAAACCAGGTGGTTGCTCAACATACACTTCTTCTTCAAGTATGCCATTTAGGAATTCACTTTTAACATCCATCTGGTATACTTTAAATCTTTTGTATGCAGCATATGCTAAAAATAGCCTAATTGCTTCCAATCTGGCCATTGGTGCAAAGGTCTCATCGAAGTCGATACCTTCCTGTTGATTGTATCCTTTTGCAACAAGTCTAGCCTTTTTTCTGACTACTTCTCCGTTCTCATCTCGTTTGTTTTTGAATACCCATTTGACATCTATCACTCCTTGATGTTTTGGTCTGTCTACCATATACCAGACTTGGTTTCTCTTAAACTCATTGAGTTCTTCTTGCATAGCTATGACCCAGTCTGCATCTCTAAGTGCTTCATAAGTGTCAGAGGGTTCAACACGTGATAAATAGCAACTGAGAAGTGCACTTTCTCCATGCATTCTTCTAGTTCTCACTCTATCTGTTGGGTTCCCAACAATCTGTTCAGAAGGATGGTTTTCTTGAATCCATTTCCTTCTGCTAGATATCTCTTCTTCTGATATCTCAGGTTCTGGTTCATTTGTTGGGTCCTCGAATTCTGGATGAGATGTTTGAAAAGGATTTTCAGCTTCTGGTTCTTCTTGATCATTATTCCAACCATTTGTATCTCTTGATTCTTCGGGTTGATCTGGTTCTGGTTCATTAGTATTGTTTCCTCCTTCTGGCTGATTGTGTTCTGGTGTAGTTAAGGGTGTCTGTTCTGTTCCCCCTTGCTGCAAGCTTACTGCTTCAGCATTGTTTGGAATTTCAACATCATGCTCTTCTGATGTATTCCAGATTAGAATATCTTCTAGCAGAATTCCTTTTGCTTTCTGGTTCTTGTTCTGGTCTTGTGTTTGATCAACATCTAGGTCTCTGTCATTAATAACAGATTCATCAAAAACAATATGAGGTGTTACTTCCACAATGTGAGTCCTCTTGTTAAAAACCCTATAAGCTTTGCTAACTTCAGAATATCCTAAGAATATTCCTGGATCAGCTTTGCTATCAAAGGTTTTCAACTGAGATTTCCCATTATTGTGAATGTAACACAGACAGCCAAAAGAGCGAAAATAATGTATCCTGGGTTTTCTGTTGTTCCATATCTCGTAGGGTGTCTTCTCATGTCTGATGGTAACAACTGATCTGTTCTGTGTGTAGCATGCTGTATAGATGGCTTCTACCCAAAATTTCTTTGGTAATCTGGTTGCATTGAGCATAGTACGAGCTGCTTCCTTTAGAGATCTGTTTCTTCTTCCAACTACTCCATTCTGTTGAGGAGTTCTTGCAGCAGATGTTTGGTGAGTGATTCCCATCTGGTTGCAGTATTCCTCAACCTTCTAGTTTAGGAACTCTGTTCCACGATCTGTTCTGATGGTGGTAACAGAAACTTCCTTTTTCTTGGTGATTTTGTTGAGAAAGTTTGGCAGCTTCTCCAGAGTTTCTTTCTTTTTATACAGGAATATTACCCAAGTAAATCTTGAATAATCATCAATGATGACTAGAGTATATTTCCTACCATTTATACTTAATGGTTTAACTGGACCAAATAAGTCTAAATGTAATAACTCCAATATTCTGGTTGAGCTCTGGACAGATTTGCTGGAAAATGATGTTCTGGTTTGCTTCCCAGCTTGACAAGCTTCACAAATGTGGCTTTTGTCATAGACTTGTTCTGGAAATCCTTCAACTAGTTTCTCTCGTGCAATCTTATTGATTGACTTGAAATTGAGATGACTTAATCTTTTATGCCATAACCAGCTAGTTTCTGATACTGTCTTAGTGACCAGACAAGTCTCTATCTGGTTGTTCCATTGCACAATATATAGTCTATCCTGCAATATTCCGGTAAGGAGTATCTCATCTCCTTCCTTGTTCTTCACCAGACAGTTGTTAGTGTCAAAGATAATTTGATTACCATTTGTACAGAACTGACTTACAGAGAACAGATTGTGGCTGAGACCTTCAACATATGAAACATTTGAGATGGTGGTTTTGCCAACTTTTATGTTTCCATACCCTCTGGTATATCCTTTTGAATTGCATCCAAAAGTGACTTGGGGTCCTGGTTTCTCAATGTAGTCTGTTAGTAGATTCTTGTCACAGGTCATGTGCTTCGAACATCCACTATCGATTATCCAGATCGATCCTTTAGCAATCTTGTTTCTCCTTGCAGCTTCTGGTCCTGCAATTAATTAGCTACCCTTTATTGTCTGGGTGCTTGGTTATTAGCAAAAATTCCTTTTTGAATCTAGAATAGCTTTAAATTGGGAACAACAATATAGCTGGTGATGATATTCCCATTTTCATCAACATTGGACTTTGAATGAAGAACAGATGGATGATGTCTCTCCAATCCATTCCTTTTTGCTTTCTTCAGTAATGTCCTGTTGACATTATTTTTGGGCTGTTGATTTGATTCAGTATAGTAGGCAGGATGGATGTCCTTTGGTTTGATGATATTGTCTGTTGCCAGCTTGTTTAACCATCATCTTCTGGGGAAGATCTTTCTTATTTTTCAAGTTTATTACTTGATCTGGTATCTGTCTTCTTTCTGGTACGAATTTTATTGGACCTGCTGCTTTTTCTGAGTGATCTGAATATCCTAATCCAGATGTACCTTTCTGTTGTATGTTGATGAGCAGCTTGGCACGTTCATCACTTCTGTAGATCATATCTCTACCTTTCTTTATCTTTTCTTCAGCAATGTTGTTCCTATTGATAAGATCTTTGACCTTTGAGTTCAAAGAATGAATCTCACTGTCTTTTCTCTTGATCTGTTCTTCCAGATCGGTTAACTGGACTGAGAACTTGGTATTTGCTTCGCTTAGGAATTTTACAGTATCATTCAATTTATCATTCTCTTTTATAGCTTCAGAGAATAGCTTCTTGATACTTGTATAGCTTTCGAACATCTCATTGATTTCATCCCATGTTACTTCTGGTTCATCTTCATTTCCTGAATTATAGTCAGATTTATTTGAAGATGGGGAGTCATGAAAATTTACCTCATTCTGGTCGAGTCCATTATCTAGGCCCATGTAGCATTCATCCCAATCATTGTCTGTTTCTCCTGCATAGAATGCTTCATCATTTTCTGAAGAGCTGTCTGTTAGATGACTTGAGCTGCTAGAGTCTTCTTCTGCTATCATAGCTTTACGTTGAGCTCTGAGTTTTCTGTCTCTCTTAGCTCGAAGTTCTTCTCTTTGGCTTTTAGATAGGTCAGGACAATCTGTTTTGAAATGACCTGTTCTCCCACAACCATAACAAGTATAGTCAGTAGGATTAGTGATTTTACCATTACCTCTACTTTCTGTTTTGTCATCAGATCGTTCTGCCTCTTTGTTTTTCTGGTATCTACTCTTGTTGTCTTTGTAGAACCTACGATACTTTCTTGATCTGACTTCCATCTTGTCCATTCTCTTTGCAATCATTGAGAATTCTTTGAGTAACTTATCATATCCTCCTTCTGCTGGTGTAGCAGATGATGCTGATTCATCTGTTTTGCACTTCGCTTTGAAGGCAGTCTCTTTCTCCTTCTTTGTGCTATTCTCGCTCTTCTTGCTGGAGGAGTAATCTGGTCCGTGAATCCTTCTGATGTCACATTCATGGACAGCTAGATGATCAAAGAGTGCTTCTACAGATAGATCATTAAAATCAGCACATAGAGGTTGCATAGCTGAATAAATTTCCCAGCTTGGTGGTAGAGCTCTAAGAATCTTGAGATTCTTCTCTCTCTGTGTGTACTTATTCTTGTTAAAAGCAGACACTTCAAGTAACACTTTAATGAATCTGTTCTTCATCTGCTCGATGGTCTCTCCTGGTTTCATCTTGAATTCATCGCACTTGTTGCATGCCAGAGATAGTTTATTTTCAATCATTGCTTCAGATCCTAGACTGAGATCTCTTAGTGCTTCCCACATTTCTTTGGCTGTGTCAAGATCTTGGATTTTAGCCAGATGAACTCCTTTCACAGTACTGGAGATAACTCCATTAGCAAAATCATCAAGATTTGCTTCTCTTCTTTCTTCAGAAGTATACTTTCTGGGGTCTTTCAGTACAGCTTCCTTGACTACTCCTGTTTCTGTGATACGAGTAGTTTCTTCTGTAATGGCTAAAGGTCCTTCTTCTATTACCTTCCACATCAAGCAGTGATGAGCTTTGAGACACATCTTGATTCTGAAACTCCATTCTCTGTAACCTTGGATGGAGAATTCTTCGCATGCCCTGATAACAGATGACTCCATAACAGATAGTATGCAGATGATGAAAAGATTTTCTAGATCTATTCAAGTTGACCACGCAGGTATTAACCTTGTGAAAACAAAACAATGGTCGTATGAACCACTGCTCTGATACCACTTGTTGGTCCCGAAAGAGCAAGGTTTGGTGTATGGGGGGGGGGGAATACACCAAATGCAAACTTTCCAGTTTACTTGACTATTTCAATCAAAGAGATGTAAGCTTTCTGAATTACAGATTGCTCAAGGTGATAGAACGAATTGATTTTCTAATCGATTAGATTCTATCCAAGTAAGGTCTCTCAAGTGAGATATACAAAGCAGAAAGTAAGCGTGTACTCAAATTCCAGCAATGTATTGTGTGCGGAATAATGGTGGACTTAGTCGGTGCTCTTGTTAAGAAAATCTTTAGAAAACTTAATCGAGTATTTAGGAGATTGATTAAGAATGCAGATTTGAATGAGTATGAAAGATAGAGAATAAAAAAACAACTGAATATAAACGCAAAATTTAAATAACACAGTTTTTTTTACGTGGTTCGGGAAACCCCCTACGTCCACGGTCTAATCCAAACTGGATTAGATATCCACTACTAGGATACTCTTCTTATTTAACCTCGCTGAGAACGAGCCACAAGTTCCAAGTACAAACTAACTGAAACTTATGCACGAATAAGGGTCGTGTCCCTTTACAACTTACAGAAAACTACTGTAAACAGGTTATCTT
>JAPKLX010001254.1:0-23835 GCA_026898415.1 Leonotis leonurus
CAAGTAAACTGAAAAGTTTGTAATTGGTGTATTCCCCCCCCCCCCCCCCATACACCAAACCTTGCTCTTTCGGGACCAACATTACACAATTTCTATTCATTTGAGTGTATTAGAATAATAAATTGTGTCAAGCTTATTAAAGATGTAAAGGATGGATTGAAATTTTGTTTACCTTTGATTTATAAATTTAGAAAAATCGGGTACCCTAATACCCAATTTGAACCACCCGAATCGGGTATCGGGTACCCGAATTAAAAATTGGATCGGGATTGGGTGTTAGAAATTAGGGTTTTTCGGGTACGGATACCCGAAATTTTCGGGACAAGTACCACACCTGACCCGACTAGACAACCTGGCCTATAGCTAATAATGATCTCCGGATTAAGATACCATATACTTGTAATATTATAGCTAGATAGATAGCTAACCATAAAATCGAGATTTTCCCTTTATACCCATCTAATTCTTTAATTTAGTAAGTCAATTTACATTGTATTTCTTATTTACACGACACTATATGTCATTTTGGTCCGTCACAAAAGATTTTTACACATCAAAACTTTTATTTATTGTAAGTGGGCACAGTGCACTCATGAAAATATATAAATCATATGAGATTCATACTCCACTCAATACTTACAATTATTTTAAAATAATAAATTATATGAGTTTCAAACTCCACGCACCATACACTTGTACATAAAGTCAAAATCCTATATTAAAATTTTATTGTGTCAAAATGTTTAGTGAACGGAGAAAGTATTTATTATTTTTCTTGATAGAAGCATCAAGAAATATGGCCTCCTCACATCCATCACACTTGCTAATTATAATTTTTAAGGCATCTTGGACTCTTCAAAGTTGATTCTTTTCCACATCTTCAATTGATAACCATGTTCTGTTCTTTTCCAGTTTATGTCGACAACAATTTATCTTTTCCAAAATTTTTAGAAAAACATGTGGGTATACAAATACTGTTTGGAGATAAAGTCAAAATTGAATCAAGTCGCTATAACTCAACCAGAGGACGTATAATTTATCAACTCCGTAACAAGAATTCGAAAGATTATGTTATTTTTATTCAATGTGATTCAAGATTCAAAATTAAAAAAAAAATATTTTCTACCAAAAAGTATATTCAAAATTAAGATAATGAAGGACAAATATGAAAATAAGAGTTTTTGTTCATAAAATTTGTGAAAAATGTCAACTAATTCGTAGACGTGCCACATTAGAATAATTTAACCCAACCCAAGACATAAACAAAGACAAGGATAAAGACAATCAAATTCTTGAAACAGAACAAAAGAAAGTTGGGTCAAATCAGTGTCTCCATATAAATGAGGTGACCTACTATCCAAGTGAACTGACATGGTAAGTTAGCAAGCTTACCTTTCGACATGTTGTTCGAGTAGCCGAACAAAAGTTGGAGTTTGGTGTGTCCACACACACTAAACATGCTATTCCCAGGACCAATACTTTGACACTTCACATCTCCACTCACAAAATTGGATTAAGGTGACTTAAACACCATCTTAATCTTGTTATTTTGTTGTTTTTGGTTAGTCTAAGTTTTATTGCACTAGTATGTGCTCTGAATTTTTTCTCTTTTGTCCAACTAGTTTTTTACCATTGCGGTAGCACGAGAAATTAATTTTTGTAGTATATTGTTTATTATTTTAAAATATAGATAAAGTTAATAATGTTTACCGAAACTAAACAATCCAAACAAAAATATCTTTATTAGATGTGATAAGTGTCAAGCCTACATATTATATAAGATTATAAAATATATTATTATATATTAGTTCATCTTTTTAACGTAACAAAGACATACAAACTTACTTATTATATATTATTTTATTTGAATAATACTTAATTAATATAGGGTGCGTATAAACTCAAAATTGCATAATCAAATATAGTCAAATTCAAATACATAATATAAGCTGATAAAATTGATAATGCTAAACGAAATTAAATAATGGAAATAAATATAGTTGATAATGCCTAAAGAGATGGGGAACAAATAAACATATGAATACAAATTAACTAATTAAATAGATGCTAATGATAATTAGGAAATGAGCATTGTGGAAGATAGGAGTGGACATATAAATAAATAAAAATTAACTAAGATTAACTAATTTATTAGTTAAATAAATGATAATTAGAAAGTGGGATGAGTGAGGAAATGAATAGTCTATCTCACCTTAATTAAAAATTAATCTATATATCTATATAATATATTAAAAGAAATTAAAAATTAATCTATATATCTATATAATATATTAAAAGAATACATATTGCAGTCATATCCTTAATTCAAGCCTCACTTGGCATCACCAAAATCCTCTATTCTATTTATCTCAATTCTTATAATTTTTAGCATTAATTCAAATTATTATTTTTGGTGTGAAAAAATACATTAATCTATATCTATATATAATATATAATAATATTACTATCTTCGTCTCACTAATCATGACACGTTTTATATTCATTTGAATGTATTACAATAATGAAACATGTCATAAATAATGAGACATTGGGTGGACATTTTAAAACCCTCCCTTATTTCAAGGCTTATGTGGCATTACCACAATCCATCATTCTTATTTATCTTAATTCTCAAAAAATTTCATTATTAATTATAATATTTATTAAAAAAAATAGATAATACTTCAATCATTATTCAACCTATATAAATATTAAAAATCTATATAATACACATCACTATTTAATATGAAAACTCTATAAAATAGTAAATTAATATGTGCATAATTTTGCTCTATTGGGATTTGAGATATGAATCCAATTAAATTTAGTCAAATATTTTAAAATATTGTATATTTTTTAAAAGTTGGTTAGTTGTGTTGGTTTAGAAAAATTAACTAGACCTATATAATAATAACTAATACAAATACATTTTAAACTTATTTTCTTATTTTATGGTTCTATCTAACATCACCTCTATCCAACATTATTATTTATCTTAAATAATCATATTATACATTATTAATTATAATATTTATTTAGTTACATGTTGATTTAAGATAAGAATCAAACTATTGTTGTACGTATATGTAGATTTAAGATAAGATTCAAACTATTGTTGAACGTAAAGTCTATAGTTTATAAGATCATTGATTCTACCAGTTTATATGAAAGTGAGAATATCAAACTATTTCACGAGTAAATAAAATCTCTAATAATTACTTATATATATTTTTTTGTTTCATAGTTTATTAGTTTCATATATATTTTTTAGATATTAAATCGAAAATCTAAAATATAACTAAACTAACAAGTTACTTTATCCCACATTGAAAATTTGTTAAACTTTAGCAATATGAAAACTATACAAAAGAGCAAATATGTGTATAATTTTGCTCTATTAGAATTTGAGACATTGAGTCACTTAAATTACGTCAATATTTCAAAATATTTTATATTTTTAAATATTTGGTTAGTTACGTTGGTTTATAACTATTAACTAAATCTATATAATAATAACTAATGCAAATATTAATATGTGGTTTTAGAACGAGAACAAATACTATAATATTAAAGTTTTGAATCGAATCAAAAGGAATTCATATACTTAAGAATATATATGATAAACATTACATATTGTATGTATTTTTTTTCCTGCAACCGAGACCGTCATATATATATAACAAAATTATGTATAATGATTTATAAATAGTTATTTTGAACCATCGAGATAATCATTCATATATAAAATATTAATTATTAAGTTTTATTAAATTCACAATTTTTCTTGAATAAAAATTTATTATTTCACTTGATGATATAATTAATTTTGATTGAATAATTATCATATTATTGTTGGTCACATATTTATTACTTCCACTAAATATTTTCATCTGAAATAATTTATAAAAATAAAATATTCACGAGATAATACTTTGTGTAACACTTATTTCAATGATTTATTCACGTACTTAATGGAACATTAAATTTTATATCGTAATCTTATATTATATTATAAAGTTATATTAGGGTAAAAAATTTACCCTAAAATTTACGCAACATAAGTATTCAAGTAACACATATATTTTACAAGCAAGATGATTCTTCAACTATCAATGTGTCCCCACCAACACATTTAATACAAAATAAGTCTTCATGTAACATTATTTGCAACAAGATGATCTTTCAAGTAATGTTTATTTTTAATGATTTGTCAAATCGATAAAATAAAGTATCACATTTTTAATTATACTTCTACTTTCTAATATAAAGTAAATTATTTACAAGACGAGTCTTCGTATAAGACTTATATGAACCAAAATGATTATTTATGATACACTTATTTGTAAAGATTAGTCAAATTATATCATTTTAAAATAAAATATTTTTACTTAAATCGTGATTACATGCTTCTTTGTTTACCTTTTATTAGATAATGAAGAATTTAAAATAAATTATTAACTATTTTTTGTATTACATTTATATTTTGAGAAAAAAATATTGAATTATTTTTAAATTTTATAATTTTAAATTATATCTTCAAACGTCTATTTTAATGATAAAGTTATTTTGACTCTACTTACGATAAAACTTTAATAATTTTTATAATGATTTGTTGCGCGCTATTTAAACTTTATTAACGAGATGATAATTTTTCATATATAATATTGATTATATATAATAATTTATTACTAACTATTTTAATCATACCAACGAAATAATCATGTTATAACGTTTATTTTCTATTAATTGTTGTAATAGATCACTTAAAATAAAATATTAACCTACTTAATTGCTATTTTTTTAATAATAAATATATTTGAACACACATGTAGATTGATCGTTCGTGTAACTTAATTGCAATGATTTGTAGAGAGGTATTTTGATGAAATCAATTAGATGGTCGACATTTGTACTCCCTCCGTACCATTAGATTAAACACACTTTGACCAAAACTGTGAGAGTTTTTTGGTCAAAGTATGTCTAATCTAATGGGACAAAGGAGATAATACTAATTTAAATGAATTTAAACCGACTAGATATTCATTTATGTAATATTTATTCACAATGATCTTTCGAGAACTATTTAACTTCACCACAAGATAATTCATCATTATTTACAATAACTGGTTTTAAAATTATTTTGACTTTACAAATGATTTATTGCAATTTATTAAAATATATATCATTTAAAAAAATTATAAATTAATTTTTAAATTTATACTTATACTTAGAATTATAATATAAGATAATTTTTCATCGATTTTCGATGGGTTACGCGCTAGTAAATTAATTAAAGAAAATAATAATTAGCTAGTGGGTGGGGGTGTGGATATGAACAATCTCAAATTAATTTATATATATTTATAAAATATTTAAATTAATAAAATAATAATATAATTTTATAAATGGAATTAAAGAAAATTAACTATTGATAATATGAAGAAAAAATTAAAAATATAAATATATTTGTATATAATTTTGTTTATTCATTTACAGTGTTATAATTTAAGATAAAATAACAAATAAATAAAAAGACAATAATGAAAATAAAATAAAAAAATATACATATTTTAATTAATTATATATAATTTCATAAAATATATAAAATAATAAAATAAAAAATAAAATTTAAAATGGAATTATAAAAATTAATTATTGATTATATGTATAAAATTAAATAAATATAACTATATTTATATATAATTTTTATTTATTTATAATGTCATATTTTAAGGAAAAATAAAAACAAGAAGTGAAAAGAATAAAGTAAATATATTAAAAAATATATACTCATTTTTATAATTATATATAATTTCATAAAATATATAAATTAATAAAATATTAAGTATAATTGTATAAATGAAATTAAAGAAAATTAATTGTTGATCATATGAAAAAAATATTTTCTAACAAAGACAAAGATAATAAAGTAAATAGATAAAATGAGAAAGGATAAATTGAGAAAAAAGTGACAAAATAATTTTGTATATGTGTGTATATATATTTTCTAGGAAAATGGTGCACATATTAAGTCTACGTGTCATCTTCCTAATTGATGATCTTTCGAGCACCGTAAGTTCTTTCATTGCTTCAACATCAATCATCGTTTGTGTTTGTGAGTTGTACCTTTTTCTTTTGTTTGTAGGTACATAAATTGCCATATCTGAATTTGAAGTTTTGTAGTATTCCACCACATCGCAATTGTCTGACGTACTGTTTATAATGGAAAAAAAAAGTGCACCTTCAATTTGTGTTTCATGTAGGGCTGTCAAAATTTACCGAAAAAACGGTATACCGTACTTACCGTACCGAAAATATTGTAAAATACCGAATATAAGGTATACCGAAATTTTTGGTAAGGTATCATACCGTACTGAACTTTTAGGTAAGGTAAAGGTATAATTTATCCAAATACCGAGGTATACCATCATATACCGTACCAGCGGTATATACCGAAAAAATTAGTATATACCGTTATTTTAGTATATAACGATATATATATATATATTTATAATATTACATGTACATATATATTCGATTTGAATTATAAGAAAATTCTTTATTTATAAATTATGAATTATAATTAATAAATATGAATGACAAACTACAAAAACATATGAATTTATTGATAATTAAAAAGATTGAACAATAACTTATATATTACTAATTATTCTTAATAATAACGATAAACTAATATATATATATATTTTATTACATAACTAAATAATTATGATATAATTACATGATATATTATTTACTAAATATAATATAAGTTGTAATATATAATTAATAAAAAATATTATTATTTTTATAATATATCATACATAAATGATCAAATTAATTATAGTTATATGCCTAAATCTAGTTAATTAGTTATATGAAAATACAATAATATACTAGTTTGTTAATATCTTGTAATTAATTATATGATATTAGTGGTTTATCTCATAAATTATGTTATTAAAAAATAATACTTTATATTTTTTATATGTTAGACCTTGTTTAAGGTGATTTCATTATAAATAAATTTTGTTATATCGCAAAAAAAAGGTATATCGAAGTAGCTAGCTAGGTGAAGCAGCCCAGCACTCGAATAAGCTTCTAAAATGGACTTGTCCAAAAAAGAGAAAATAAATAAAAACAAGCAGAGCTCTAGCAATGAGCACAAGAGAGAATTAAGTAAGATAAAAGCGATGCCGTTTTGAAGATAAAAGAACAAGAACTAAACAGAATTAAAGTTATATCTTAAAAAAAGTGTTAATCCTACCACTTTTATCACTCTTACACTACATTATACACTCTACTTAATAATCGTGACGGAGAAAAAGATGTGATGCTTAGTGAGTATTATAGATTATTAAGAGAAGGGAACAAGATTGCTTGTTTTGTCATGTCGTCACGTGGTAGTTTTGATTTGTACTATATTTTCCGAGGTGAGAATTGAAATTGAAATTTACTTCAATACTCAATTATTAAAGGTTCGTTTTTATTTTTGCTTTTGTGTTTTTTTTTCAGGACATTATTGAAGTGTTTTCTTATTACTAGCTAAAAGAATAATGAGCGGATGCAATTAACGCCAGCTGTCGAGTTGATCATTCTAAAAAGACCCAAAAAACTGAAATCATCTAAAACGCATCTTATTCGATGGTATCGAAAAGGCTAACCCGCTCTCGGTGGACGGGGTTAATATACCCACAATCGGTCACATGCTTAATATTCCATATGTCATACTAACAGTGATCACGTTTGATTAAAAAGCTCTTACATATTTGGTCAAACGTGATTATTTTTAGTGGAACGAAGGGAGTAGATAAATATTAGATTTTTAATAAAAAAATTTATCAATTCTCACTATAGCTTATTGATAAAGGCATAATTCTAAAATATTTAATGTGTAAAATAATAAAACAAAAAAATAAAAATTATAATGACTCGTATGCTAAGACGATATTGCCATATCAATCGTGAGCTTGTTATACGATATTGCCACATTAGTCGTGAGCTTGTTACGTTGTGCCTACATATGCGGTTGATAGTATTATGAAATAAAGACGATTGATTAAATATTCCAAGAAAAGAAAGCATCGAATTTATTCTGTTTCTAACAGGTGAGGTGTGGTTAATGGTTATAGAGGGCATAAACTCTCTCTATTTGACCACAAAAAATACTTTAAAATATGTTTCCTCTTCTTCTTCTTTTAGAACTGTACGTATTTCCGATATTACCATTATTAAAGATGACTTTTTAAAAGGTTAATATATGGTATTAGAATATCGTACAAGTTTTTCTACTTTTAGTTTATATATATAATGAAATTTAACATTAAACTACACTTTTTTTTTCAATTTCTTCACAAACTCCTAATTTTACAAAACAGGAATTGCAAGTGTGACTAGCTGTATTTTATAATTATTTAACGACATAGTTTGATA
This sequence comes from Leonotis leonurus, assembly GCA_026898415.1. NCBI lineage: Eukaryota > Viridiplantae > Streptophyta > Magnoliopsida > Lamiales > Lamiaceae > Leonotis > Leonotis leonurus. Next base: position 8,434 of record JAPKLX010001254.1, read on the forward strand.
TATAATGAAACAACAACGTTCTATAATAGAATGATGTTGTTCTATTCAGACAAAATTGAAAATTTGGAAAGAAATTGAAAAAAATTGTGCTTTGGTTATAAATTGAAAATTTGTGATATAAACTAGCTAGAAAATAAGAAAACATAATGTATTTTAACATCATTATCTTTTTTTAAATAGAATATCATAATACTCTCTCACTCATATTAATTACTCCTTAATTTACCTTTGGTACGTGTTTAAGAAATTGGTAGAGGAGTATAATGTATGGAAGAAGCGTTCGTATATATTTCCCACGGATCAAAATCAACAAGGCATGTGATGTGATGGTTGGTGGTTGGTGTTTCATTTCATAAAACTAGTTACATTATATTAATTGTTTCCGGGTCAATATTGTAGTTTCATTTGATAAGTATTAAAAATGAATTCACTTTAATTCAATGAGTTAATATTATTTCTTTTGTCAGAAGAAAAATAAGGTAATTTTATTGGAACAACTCAACTAAAAAAGTTGGATTTTCAATATGGAGTATTTTCTATTTCTTCCTCTCCTTAGTAACAATAAATTTACTTTTTATACGAATATCAATAAATATTCGAAAAATATCTACTGCATAAAAATTAAGAAATAATTCATGTACTAAATATTATACAATAAAGAAATGAGTGGAACGTACTAAAATTTAAATTATGTTGTTATTAAAAAGAGAGGGAGTAATTTAGGGTGGAAATTAAAAATACACCTTTTATAAAGATAGATGAATTTTTTACCCATTTCCTTAGGGTACATGTCAAAAATACCCATTTTTATGTCATTGTTAGGTTTTAATCCACTTTTGGTATATTTGGTACTGGATTTTGTAATAATATACGGACTAATACAATAAATTTGAAGTATATTGGCTGGAAATATTCCTCGTGCCCAATACTGAGTCCCTTTATAGGACAGTGGGTCTGGTCTAAACAATGCCACGTACTGAAGATTTATTTTACTAAGTCTTATTAAATGATTTCCAGTAAAATTTCCCTATAATACTGACTGAAATTTCAATTGATAACCAGTGCTTTAAAATGGTATCAGAGCCCTAGGTTTATTAAGGAATTATATTTATTTATTGCATTTAATTATTTCCTAACGGAGGAGACTCCCAGAGAATATGGATCCGGACGCTTGTCCGAGATGCTTTAGTTACAGGAATTTTCTCCAAATATTGGAGATTATGAATAGACAGCACCAAGAGAAATTTTTCTTTTGGGCTTCCAAGTTGGACGAGAGGATTAATAGTCCTATATCCGGAGATGAACAGTCACGGATTATCACGATGATGCGCAGATACCAAGATCTGCAAACAGCAAACCTCTCTATACAAAGAGAGGTAACCCAGCAAATAGAAATGGGACATTCAACCCATTTCTAATGAGTCAAGACAGGAGGGAGTTCACTCCGGTCTTTCGAGAAATCGACCCCGACATATCAAAATTCTCGGTTGATTTAAGGGAGATCCAGAAGACGGTACAAAATTATGGCAACCGTCTAATTACTGTACCTCAGGAGATAAAAAGAATATCAAGTCAGCAAGATGAGATCCTTATCATCTTGCGAGATATTCAGAGCAGAGTTGGCCAATTGGAGAACAAATCTTGTTTACCCAGAAGAAACAAGATGCTTTTCCCTGAAGGACCAAAATATCCTATACCGGTGAAGGATAAAGGAAAAGATCCTCAAGTGGAAAGATATGTACGATTATTTCAAGGTGAAAAATCATGAGTAACCTTGAAAGAATCGGACTTGAAGATCTACAAGAGTTAGCAGAATCTTTTGCTAACATGAAGGTGGTTGATCTCAAGATGAACCAACACCAGGTGGCGCACATCAGGGAGGGACATGCTGCCGTACCATTAAATCAGCAAGTACCACCACCACCTGAAGAAGTCATGAGAGAAGCTCGTGATTTCCATGCTGGACCATCATATACCTCGACGGTACCAGACGAGGCCATACTGATGGAAAGAACTAGAAGGAGACGACAACCCCGAATCCAAGATTCACCGGTTGGTAAGGCTACTCTGGATCCCATCCATCCATATGGCGTAATGCTTGATCTTGATGAAGTCAGTTTCAAAGATCGAGAATCAGTGATCGACGAGTGGGGAGGAGCAATGCGAATTGCAGCAGCTACTCTCGACGTTAACAAAGAAGGATTGGTTAAGATTCTTGAAACCAGTCTAGCAGGCGTAGTAAAAATCGCCTGGGAAGGATTACACCTCGAAGTAAGAAATCAATGCTTCGAGGTGGAATCCTATTCGGAGATCATCCGAAGAATGAGTGTCCTATTCAAAGACCATTTCATCGGAGAAGGATACTACGAGGGATTCGATAGAGAGAAAAGAAGAAAGTATCTATTGGCGTTATATAATCTAAGACTAACAGTCTTGGATCCAAAGGCGCTCAATAAATTTCTTCAACTCTTTACGATATACCAGCATCAGTCAAAAGCTGATGAGACTATCGCAAAGGAAATTTTCTTTTTAAAATTTCCAAGTCCATGGAAGGAGATGATGATAAGGGATTATATCCCTAAGGGCAGTGACAGCATCGCCAAGAGGATGTCTTATGTACATCAAAAGCTTTCAGAGTGGTGTCAACAAGCCACTGCTCAGAAAAATCTGAAGAAGCTGCGCAGAATCAACAAAGTAGCTCACCTAAACTGTGAAGATAATGATCTTCCAGTTGTTATTGGAGGCGAGCCATCAATAACAAAAAGACGAAAGAATAGGTACCAACCCTATTCCAAAGAAAGAAACCCAAGAGGAAGATCTTGGAAGCCAAGGATGATGTGGTCTAGACAGAAGGCTAGATCATACAAAACTGGACAAAGAAGCGGACCAGCCAGAAGCAGGGGTTCGTTCCAAGGATCCAGTTCAAGAACTCCAGCAAAGAAAACTTTTAGAAGAGCTCATACCAGAGCTAATGAAAGTTTTAAAGATTGTAATTGCTGGACCTGTGGAGCAAAGGGGCATATTTCAACAAATTGCCCAGATAACGAGCAGAGAGGCATGCGAAGGTTCGAGTCTACTCCGGACATCGAAGATGCCATATACTACCAAGAATTGGTTCAAGTATACCAGTTTGAAGATATACCCTCAGACGAGAGTATATATGAGCAAGAAGAGATTCTTAGTAGGGATGAAGATTCTGATGGATCTACAGAATCTTCAGACTGAAGCTGAGTCTTGTCATCAGGAGAAAGAGGATCGAACTGGATTTTCCAGCCGAACGATGATTTCGCCAAACCTGATCGACAAAATCATGAAGAAAACCTTGAACATTCAGAAGTATCAAGGTTTTAATGCCAGCAACCTAGACGAAGTTCTAAGGAATTTCAGTTTGGGAAGAAGGAAACATCATATCGTCTATGGAATCACTAGACGAGAGATGTCGCTTCCGATCGAGTTTACAGGGAATCAAGTGGAGATGCAATTGATTCCAGCAAGCGACATACGTGAGGATTTGGAGAAACTTAAACCAGAAATTGCTGAAAAGATGAGATGGATTCATATCGGGGCAATTCAACTGGTTCTCAAATCCACGATGTTTACAGGAATTGATGCTCCAATCGACATAGCCATATGTGATAGGAGAATCAGAAACCTACAAGATTCGGTGATGGGAACCATCACGGGGAATCTTTGTGCAGGCCAAGTTGTGGGGATTGTATATCCTAAGATTGCATACAATCTCAACGACTCGGGTTTCAGTAAAGCTCTGACGCTATATCAGGACTTCAAAAGGAAGGAGTTATTGGATGAGGGAAATACACCTTATTCGATAACATATCAGATTTCGTATGCACTTTCCAACTCCCATCATACGGAGTTATTCTTGGGAAAGCCTTTTATCGAAATACCTGATATCTTCAAGAAGGTGACTACAGCAATTGGTCCCGATAGAATGGAGATTCCACAAAGAAGGGAGGTCAACATTCGAATTCAAGAGAGGCCAGTCATAAGACATGATCAAAGTCTTAAGATAAGCTCAGGAAGACTATCCTTCCAAGGAGATAGAATTATATCTCAACCCTTTGGGAGGAAACTTATCCAAGAAAGTCAGCCCCAATTCCCAGGGAATCCTCAAGTTTCAGTCAATCTGAAATGTCCAGAGGGATGGAGAGGGATGACAACTAGATTTGATGCTACAAGATGGGAAAATAATTTTCCATGTAGTGTCTTATATTATCTCCAGCAGCCGGAGGTTAACCATTACAATGGAACCCTTGACATAGGGGGTTTTATGGTAGAGGTTAAAGGCAGAGCAGGACGAGAAGATGTTCTGATTCTAGGGCGGGATTTTTTGGAAAGATTCAAGCCCTGGAAACAGATGGACCAAGGGATGATGATTACGATAGAAGAAAGACGACTCCTAATCGTATGACAAGTCCTTTCTCGATATACATTCCAGTAGGAGTGTTATATGAAAAATATAAGGCAGAGTACTTCTCGGCCTATATTGATTCAGGTGCAGGCATATGCACAGCAAGAAGGGGAATTTTCCCAGCAGAAGTTGATGATACTTTACCTCAAATTGCTGGCAGAGATTTCTCTAAAAGGATTTTACTCTTATCCAAAGGAGTAAAAGAAGTGGAAATACTAATTGGAGGCGCGGGACAAACACCTTGGTATAAGGTTAAGACTCCACCAATTTATTTCCATGATACGGGAGCTGATGTTCTGTTAGGAAACAATTTCCTACAGATGTTCAAGCGATACACGCAGGACAATGAGCAAAGAAGATTAGTGTTCACAACTAATTGTGAGCATAAAATCATTGTTCAGAGGCTAAGGAAGGCGTTTAATCGTCAGATACCATTCACTTTTCGCAGCAAGCGTGGTGATATGAATGATGAAGGTAAACTTCGTCATCCAAAGATGAAGGATCAAAGAAGATTTAGCGAAGCAGTGCTTAGCTGCATCCGGGAGGATGATCTTCAAGAGGAGGAAATCCAGATCCTTAAAGCAGATTTGATTTCTAACAAAGAAATTAGGGTTGAAATGCAGGTGTCCCTTGCCGATGTCAAAAGGAAGATCTCGAGATGCTACAATGAGAATCCTTTGGCCTGGTGGGAGAAGAACCAACTCAAAGCAACCTTAAAGGTGAAGCCGGAAAGGATGCATGAGTTCGTGAGATTCAGACCTATCCTGATGAACTTGATTGATCAGAAGGATATGAGAATTATTATCAAGGAACATCTTGATATGAAGTTAATCGAGCCTGCTAGTTCACCTTACAGTAGCCCTGGGTTTCTGGTAAGGAATCATGGTGAGATTAAGCGAGGTAAACCTAGACTTGTCATTAATTACAAAGGGATTAATGATATTCTAGAGTTTGATGGATATTTTATTCCAAGTAGAGATCACCTTATTAACTGCATACGCAATGCTAAGGTCTTCTCAAAGTTTGATTGCAAGTCAGGTTTCTACCAGATTCGCATGGAAGAAGAAAGCAAAAAACTTACAGCTTTCTCAACACCACAGGGACATTTCGTTTGGAACGTAATGCCAATGGGGTTAGCTAATGCTCCCCAGATTTTCCAGAGAAAGATGGATAATCTTTTTAAAGATTATTTTTCTTTTATGTTTGTCTATATTGATGATATACTTATAACATCAAGAGATATGGATGAACATATCAAACATCTTGATTTATTTGCAGATGTTTGTTATAAAGAAGGATTAGTGCTTTCAGAGAAGAAGGCAGTAATTGCAACCCAAAAAATGGAGTTTTTGGGAATAGAGATCGATGAGTCTGGAATAACTTTGCAAGATCATATTGTGCAGAAGGTCCAAGATTTTCCAGAAACATTAAAAGAGAAGAAACAACTTCAGAGTTTTCTGGGAGTTGTTAATTTCGCAGGAATGTTTATCAAAGATCTTGCGAAACACAGGAAGGTCTTTAGGAATCTACTAAAGAAAGATGTTCCGTTTATATGGACGGAAGAACATCGACAGGGAATGAAAAAGCTAAAGGAGGAATGTAAAGATCTCCCAAAGCTTTCTATTCCACAGGATGAGGATGATCTGGTCCTCTATACAGATGCGAGTGATCATTGGTGGGCAGCAGTCCTCATGAAGATCACTCCTTATGGAGAAGAACCTTGCAGATATTGTAGTGGTTTATTCTCAGAAAATGAGGCCATCAGATGGCATATCAACGAGAAGAAATTCTTTGCAGTAGTAAAGGCTTTTAAAAAATGGCCTTTATTTTTATTAGCAAAGAAATTTACTTTAAAAGTTGATAATACCCAGGTTAAAGCTTTCCTAAGAAATAACATAGCATCAAAACCTGAAAATGCTAGGTTACTTAGATGGCAAGCTTTATGTCAATATTATATTTATGATATTGTCGTGTTAAAATCTCATGAAAATATTCTTGCAGATTTTCTGACAATAGATGGAGCCAGCTGAGGTTAGATCCATCATGCTAGCCCAAAAGCATCTCCGAGAAAATTTGGAAATGCTCTTGGAGGAATGGGACGAGTGCGTTCTCCATGCCGATCAAATGGGGAAGATGCAAGCTACCGATAAGACGAAAGTCTCTGGTAGAATACGAGCCAGTATGCTGACCAGTACTCAGTTATGGTCGGCTATGGAAAAGCCAATCCTGCGGGCTTCCAGAAAACCTCTGGAGATAGCAGAGTTTCGTGTTCCGGCACCTAAACCGGTAGATGGGGATTCAAATACCCCTCTAGCAAGTCCTAAGCTGGTGGAGTCTGAACCACTAGCCCAAGGAAATGATGATGCTAAGACTTCACCGTCTGAACCATCATGTCAACCCTCCACCTCTGGGATAAAAGAGGGAGAGATTAGCCTCAGGCCTATGACGGGCAAATCTGAGTCTAATACTAATTTGATTATTTTCTCTTCTGCTGAACAGGCTTATCAAGCGAGCTGGGAGAAATTACTCACAAGAGCAGGTATTAATCCTAGTAATACCAGGATTGATGGTTCGGGGAAATATCCAAGGGTATGGATGCTGCCCGGATCAAAACCCCAAGATGTCAAGCAGTGGTACGAATTTGGGGCCCTTGCCTCAGTTTATACTACGTCCCCAGCGTTTCCTGAACTTAAAGGTCTACCCCGATGGATCCAGGAAGCGGTTTATGATACCTGGGCAAACAACGAACAACTTTGCCGAGGTGATACATTGGAGCTGTATTTCATAAGTGCAGCCCCAGAACCTGCAGGAAAGGGGAATCACGAAGCCTTCCATTACATAAGGCTACGAAGACCCCGAATGGATGCCTTCAACCAAATCAAGGCACCAACTAGTGAAATTCCAATGATCGCCGCAATCTCAGATGATCAAATAACAACAAGGCGAGCATGGGGATTATGGGTCTGTCTTACAGAGATGGACAAAGTCAAGTTTCCATTCAAGTTCTTTCAGAACTCAGCGAATGGATCATTCCTGTTAAATACTATGACAGGGAAGACAATCAAGTTTGCAGAAGAGGCTTTTGAGAGAAAAAGAACTCTTCTGTGGGAAAACAAGATGGCGATGAGTAAAGAAACCCATCGCAAGTTCTGCAATATGGCTCATGTTGGCCATTGGGCGTCCAGGATATGTTCAGATTGTCCAGCCCAACGTGAACCTGAGTTCGGAAAAGGCTTCTTACCTAAACCAGATAAGAAGAAGTTTCGAGCCAACGAGTATGAGGAGATGAAGACTCCTCCAAAAGGAAAAGGCCTAAGGGGCCCTCCAAAAAAGACAGATGGCCGACAGAAATAAAAGGGCCATGTGAAAATAAAACAGGAAATGCTTTCGGTAAAAGAAAGCATCTTATAAAGCAGCACCCACCAAAAAGAAAACGACAATGGTGGGTGGAAGAAAAGGACGTTCCACCATAAAAAATATCGTCGGTGGAAAAAAGATGGACCACTAATTCAAAGAAGGGGTCCAACCACTAAGAAATGTTTGTGTCGGCAGCCTTATCTGGACCCAGCTTCACGTGAAGAAGCATCATTCAGAAGATGAGGATTCGAGGCAATAATGCAGGGAAGGGAAGGCCTCAAGCCTTCTATATAAACGAGCATTTGGAGAGAATTGAAGGCATCGAAAATTCTCCTTAGCTTTCTCCACAATAAACATTGTAATATTTCTTCTTTCTAGTTTATGATAGGAGTTCTTGCTACCATAGGTAGCTAAACAAGTTAGTCTCCTCCCTAAAGGAGATCTAATTAGTATGTAATATATATTTATAATTCCTTAATAAGATTTGGGCTTTTGTTCATCACATCCTATATTTATATTTTCTTTATTTTTACCAACCAAATACTTATACGCCCCGGGTAGGAAACGAACGAGGGCTGTGCTGTGAGCTGTTGAAGGAGTCTGCGTCTGGAAACCATACGGTGCTCCGGGTGGTTGGACGAGGTCCCTAAAACTTCCGGTGGACACGACCCGGCAGCTTATCGGTCAAAGAAGGTATGAAAGTTGGTATTAATATAGAATTTATTTATACGGAAGTGTGATGGGCCTGGTATACGGTTACAATTGAAGTTATACTTTTAATAGGGAATGATTATGCCAAACCATTAATGATGATATATGATATATGATCAAAAAAAAAAAAAAAAAAAAAAAAAAATTGTTTGGACCTCCCACTATTCACGGGATGGACCGCCCACTATTCACGGGAGGTCCAAGAGGGTTTGTCTAGCGGTTCATGCATTTTTGGATTAAGATCATGTATCTAATCATTAATTTTGGATCATTTATGATTTTTGGATCATTTATGATTTTGTGGATTTTATGAAAAGATTAAGAAAAAAGGGTAGTTTTAACATGTGTACAAAAGAATTGGGTAAAAACTACATGTGTTTTCTCAAAAGGGGTAATTTTATGAATTTGCACTAATTTATATGAAGCAAATAGTGATGAACAAAATTTCCCATCAATGAGTCACCTACTTCCTTCCCTATAATTGTGCACTTACTGCCACCCCACCCACCACCATCGCCGCTACTGTTTTTGTCATATTCATTACTCACCTCCAATACATAATTTATGTTATCAATCACTCTACCTAATACAAATAGACCCAAACTAATCTAATACTCACTTCAACATTTAATTTCATACATATTTAATTATGAATTATTTTGAACATTTATTTCATTTATAATATATTAAATCATTTTATTAATCAATTATATATTAACTTTTATTTCATTTAAAATATATATTTAATTAATAAATAATATGATACTCTTATTTCTTTCATAATACACTCAACTTATTCATTAAAATAAATATCGAATCTAAATGAGCAATACTATGTTAGTGCTCAATTATTTAAATTAATTATATATCACATAATGTGTCTAAGACGCAGAGATCGGTCAAATGTTACTAGTGTATAATTTATGATTATAAGATAAAGATATAAAGAGAAAAAAAAGATATAGAAGTGGGCAAAAGTAAAAGTAGCAACTACACTTGTCTCCCCTCCGATCCACAGAAATTATAAAGCCAAAAGAAGATGATTATTAGTAGCACCATCGCATGCATATGATGGACTGATTAATTAGAATAAAATAGCATAGCATAGCATAGCAAAGCAAAGCATCTTTGTAAGTTAGTTAGAGAGAGAATTATTAAAGTAAGTAAAGAAGGAAGGAAGGAAGGAAGGAATGAAGGATTATGCAGGAGTGCTAATAGCAACAGCACTGTTTGCATTCATGTCGCCGGGATTAATAGTGCAGCTTCCTGGGAAACACAGACCAGTTGAATTTCTCAACATGAAGACAAGTTTTATCTCTATTTTGCTTCACACTCTTATCTATGGTTTGCTTCTCATTCTTTTCCTCATCGTTATTAATGTCCATCTCTACGCATAGTCATATATACTCAGTCGTTAATCATCTTTTGTTCACCACTCTCCGGCCGCCCATATTACAATTTTAAGGCTATGTTTGTTATTCACTCATCTCAGAGATCGATGATGATTACTATATAATTATTCTAATTTTCTTTTTTTCTTTCTGTAATTTTTTAGTTGTATTCTTATATATGGATTATCTTTTATACGTATCTCTTGCTTTCGTTTGTGAAGTAGCTGGTTAACATTTTTTATTACTTTTTGACAAATATCATGAATTGAAGTAACTGAGTTAGAAACACGTCTTTATAATTATATGCTATTGTTACCAGTATTAAAATCAAAGACTCTGTACCGAACTCATCTATATGTCTACCAATATAATCGAGGGTTATTTATGAAAAATGCCCTCTTCTCTAAAACTAAAGTGAGAAGTGCCCTCTTTTGTAAAAATTTATGAAAAATATTTAAAAAGACTATTTTACCCATGCTTATAAATTCAAAATATTTAATTAAAGAGCAAATTTCTCTATTATATATATGATTAATTAATAATTAATATTTCAAAATAATTTCAATTAGTAAGATGCTCAAAATATTTGAAGATGGTAAGGAAAAATTAAAAGAAGGAAGGATTTCATATTAAATCAAAATCGGGTTGTGACCGGGTTTTGAGACCAAGACCGACCGGGTTTTGAATATGTACCGACCGGATTTTTGTTTTTCACGATCGGGTTTTTATGAATTTTTTTGAGCATAGTACTCATTGAAATTAGAACATGTTGATATTTATTTTGCATGTTTTGAGATAAATCTTGGCATTATTTGACGCTTCGAAAATGGTATCAGAGCCCTAAGTCTATTAAGGAATTATATTTTATTTATTACATAAAAGTATTTATCCTAACGGAGGAGACCTCCAAGAAAATATGGATCCGGACAATTGTCCGAGATGCTTCTGTTACAGGTATTTTCTCCAAAAATTGGAGATTACTACAAGAAAGCACCAGGAAAAATTTCTTTTTTGGGCTGACAAATTGGATGAAAGGACTCATGGTCCTGTATCCGTAGAGGAAAGTCTACGGATCATCGTCATGATGAGTAGATACCAAGATCTACTCCGAGTAGGCCATTCACTTCAACAAGAGGTGGAAAGGCAGATGGAAATGGGACATTCAACCCTTTTCTAATGAGTCAAGAAAAATGGGAGTTTACTCCAGTCTTCCAAGAAATCAACCCTGATAATTCAAAATTCTCAGTTGATTTAAGGGAAATCCAGAAGACGGTGCAAAATTATGACAACTGTCTGAGTAGATTACCCCAGGAGATAAACAGAATATCCACTCAACAAGATGAAATTCTAACCATCTTGCGAGATATTCAGAGTCGTGTAGGCCAATTGGAGATCAAATCTCGTTCAGAAAGAAGAAACAAGATGCTATTCACCGAAGAGCCAAACTATCCTTTACCAGTAAAGGAGAAAGACAAAGATCCTAAAGTTGAAAGATATGTACGATTATTTCAAGGTGAAAAATCATGAATAACCTTGAAAGAATAGGACTTGAAGATCTACAAGAGTTAGCAGAATCTTTTGCTAACATGAAGGTGGTTGATCTCAAGATGAACCAATAACAAATGGTGGAAGGAAATGCTGCACATGGAGCGTTGCCTTTAAATCAACAAGCACCACCGCCACCTGAAGAAGTCATGAGAGAAGCTCGTGATTTTCATGCAGGAGCCTCGTATATCCCGACGATACCAGACGAGGCCATACTGATGGAAAGAACTAGAAGAAGGCGACAACCTAGAATTCAAAATTCACCGGTTGGAAAAACCACCCTGGATCCTATCCATCCATATGGAGTAATGCTTGATCTTGATGAAGTTAGCTTCAAAGATCGAGAATCAGTGATTGATGAGTGGGGAGGAGCGATGCGGATCGCAGCAGCTACTCTTGACGTTAACAAAGAAGGATTGGTTAAAATTCTCGAAACCAGTCTTGCAGGTGTGGTAAAAATCGCCTGGGAAGGATTCCACATCGAAGTAAAAAATCAATGCTTCGTTGAAGAATCCTATTCGGAAATTATCCGAAGGATGAGTGTCCTCTTCAAAGACCATTTCATTGGAGAAGTATACTATGAGGGATTCGATAAAGAGAAAAGAAGAAAGTATCTATTGGCGTTATATAATCTAAGACTTACAGTTTTGGATCAAAAGGCGCTCAATAAATTTCTTCAGCTCTTTACAATCTACCAACATCAGTCAAAGGCTGATGAGACGATCGCGAAGGAAATTTTCTTCTTAAAATTTCCGAGCCCATGGAAGGAAATGATGATAAGGGATTATATCCCCAAGGGCAGTGACATCATCGCCAAAAGGATGTCTTATGTACATCAAAAGCTTTCAGAGTGGTGTCAACAAGCCACTGCTCAGAAAAACCTGAAGAAGTTGCGAAGAATCAACAAAGCAGCTCACCTGAACTGTGAAGATAATGATTTTCCAGTTGTTATTGGGGGCGAGCCATCAATAACCAAAAGACGAAAGAATAGGTACCAACCCTATTCCAAAGAAAGAAATCCAAGAGGAAGATCTTGGAAGCCAAGGACGATGTGGTCTAGACAGAAGGCTAGATCATATAAAACTGGACAAAGAAGCGGACCAGCCAGAAGCAGGGGTTCGTCCCAAGGATCCAGTTCAAGAACTCCAGCAAAGAAAACTTTCAGAAAAGCTCAGACCAGAGCTAATGAAAGTTTTAAAGATTGTAATTGCTGGACCTGCGGAGCAAAGGGGCATATTTCAACAAATTGCCCAGAAAATGAGCAGAGAGGCATGCGAAGGTTCGATTCTACTCCAGACATCGAAGATGCCATATATTACCAAGAATTGGTACAAGTGCACCAGTTTGAAGATTTACCCTCAGACGAGAGTATATACGAGCAAGAAGAGATTCTTAGTAAGGATGAAGATTCTGATGGATCTACAGAATCTTCAGACTGAAGCTGAGTCTTGTCATCAGGAGAGAGAAGATCGGACTGGATTCTCTAGTCGAACGATGATCTCGCCGAACCTGATCGATAAAATCATGAAGAAAACCTTGAATATTTAGAAGTATCAAGGTTTTAATGCCAGCAACCTAGACGAAGTGCTGAGGAATTTCAGTTTAGGAAGAAGGAAACATCATATCGTCTACGGAATCACTAGACGAGAGATGTCACTTTCGATCGAGTTTATTGGGAATCAAGTGGAGATGTAATTGATTCTAGCAAGCGACATCCGTGAGGATTTGAAAAAACTTAAACCATAAATTGCCGAAAAGATGAGATGGATTCATATCGGGGCAATACAACTAGTTTTCAAATCCACGATGTTCACAGGAATTGATGCTCCAATCGACATAGCTATATGTGATATGAGGATCAGAAACCTACAAGATTCGGTGATGGGAACCATCGCGGGGAATCTTTGTGCAGGCCAAGTCGTGGGAATTGTCTATCCCAAAATTGCTTACAATCTCAACGACTCAGGTTTCAGTAAAGCTCTGACCCTTTATCAGGACTTTAAAAGGAAGGAGTTATTGGATGAGGGAAATACACCTTATTCCATAACATATCAGATATCATATGCGCTTTCCAACTCTCATCATATAGAGTTATTTTTGGGAAAGCAGTTCATCGAGATACCTGATATCTTCAAGAAAGTGACAACAGCTATTGATCCTGACAGAATGGAGATTCCACAAAAAAAGGAAGTCAACATTCGAATACAAGAGAGGCCTGTCATAAGACATGATCAAAGTCTCAAGATAAGCTCAGGAAGATTAGCCTTGTTTGGAGATAGAATTATATCTCAACCTTTTGGGAGGAAACTTATCCAAGAAGGTCAACCCTAATTCTCATAGAAAGCTCAGATTTCAGTTAATCTGAAATGTCCAGAAGGATGGAGAGGGATGACGACAAAATTTGACACTACAAGATGGGAAAATAATTTTCCATGTGGTGTCTTGTATTATCTCCAGCAACCGGAGGTGAACCATTATAATGGAACCCTTGATCTTGGGGTTTTATGGTAGAGGTTAAAGGAAGAGCAGGATGAGAAGATGTTCTGATTCTAGGGCGGGATTTTTTGGAAAGATTCAAGCCTTGAAAACAGATGGAACAAGGGATGATGATTACGATAGAGGAAAAACGGCTCCTAATCGTATGACCAGTCAGTTCTCTATATACATCTCAATTGGGGTGTTATATGAAAAATATAAGGCGGAATACTTCGCTGCCTATATTGACTCCGGAGCAGGAATTTACACAGCAAGAAGAGGAATCTTCCCAGCAGAAGTTGAGGATACATTACCACAAATTGCTGGAAGAGATTTCTCCAAAAGAATCTTATTCCTATCCAAATGAGTGAAAGAAATGGAAATATTAATTGGAGGAGCAGGTCAAACACCTTGGTACAAGGTTAAGACTCCACCAATCTATTTTCATGCTACTGGAACAGACATTTTGTTGGGAAATAATTTCCTACAGATGTTTAAACGATACACGCAGGACAATGAAAGGAGGAGATTGGTGTTCACAACCAACTGTGAACATAAAATCATTGTTCAAAGGCTGCAAGGGGCGTTTAATCACCAATTATCAATCATTTTTCGCAGCAAATGTGGTGATGAAGGCAAACTTCGTCAACCAAAGATAAAGGATCAAAGAAGGTTCAGCGAAGCAGTGCTTAGCTGTATCAGAGAAAATGAACTTCAAATGGAGGAAATCCATATCCTTAAAAAATCTTTAATTTCTAACAAAGAAATTGAAGTTCAAATGCAGGTTTCTCTTGCAGATGCTAAAAGGAAAATCTCAAGATGCTACAATGAGAATCCTTTAGCATGGTGGGGGAAAAACCAACTCAAAGCAACCTTGAAGGTAAAATCGGAAAGGGCGCATCAGTTCGTAAGGTTCCGACCAATCCTGATGAACTTACAAGATCAGGAGGATATGAGGATCATTATCAAGGAACACCTTGATTTGAAGTTGATCGAGCCAGTTAATTCTCATTACAGTAGTCCTGGATTTCTGGTAAGGAATCATGGTGAGATTAAAAGAGGTAAACCTAGACTTGTCATTAATTACAAAGGAATTAATGATATTCTTGAGTTTGACGGATATTTTATCCCAAGTAGAGATCACCTTATTAATTGCATACGAAATGCTAAGGTCTTCTCAAAGTTTGATTGCAAATCAGGGTTTTACCAGATTCGCATGGAGGAAGAAAGTAAGAAGCTTACAGCTTTCTCCACACCACAAGGGCATTTCGTTTGGAATGCAATGCCAATGGGATTAGCTAATGCTCCCCAGATTTTTCAGAGAAAAATGGATAATCTTTTTAAAGATTATTTTTCTTTCATGTTTGTCTATATTTATGATATACTAATAACATCAAAAGATATGGATGAACATATCAAACATCTTGAATTATTTGCAGATGTCTGTTATAAGGAAGGATTAGTACTGTCGGAGAAGAAGGCAGTAATTGC
>JAPKLX010004060.1:0-10374 GCA_026898415.1 Leonotis leonurus
CATTCTGTCTTGAGACTTGCTGGTTTTGAGACTCTCTGGTTTAGCATTCTGTCTTGAGACTTGCTGGTTTTGAGACTCTCTGGTTTAGCATCTGTCTTAGACAACTTCTATCCTTCTGTTTGAAGCTTCGACTATCTGTTATGCTAAAACCAAAAACAAAGGGTACAGAACATGTATTATACCAAGTGTGTTTTGAAAAAGCATCATCAAAACTTAGAATATATTATGGGGTTCCCAACAATTTCCCCCTTTTTGATGATGTCAAAACCACACTTAGTCAGTGAAAACAATGTAACTTGTATCATGTTCTGGACAGTTAGGTTAATTGTTATTTAAGTTAAATAACAGTAAATAACAGAAAAGATATAAGAACTCCAAATTCATTGATATATGAATTGATGAGTACAAGAATTCAATAGAAATAACAGAGAGCAAAAAACAGAAGATATAACAGATCTATCTAAGAGAACCATCTTGCTGCACCTCCCTTCTTCATTCTCTCTCTCTGAGCGTCAGACACCAGCTGGATGCTCTCATATATACCATCTCTCACCCTGGCATAGTTTGGGTCGTGGTTATCGATCTTGTAGCCTTTAATCTTCGCCAGTTGATTGATGTAGTTCAGAATATAAGTCTTGTCTGGAAGATTACTGCCTGGTATAGTTGGGCAGATCATGAATTCCTTCTCTGGTGCCTTCAGCTGGATTTTGGCCTCTTCTGCTGCTGTTCTGATTCTCTTTATAAGATCTTGATCTCTGAAATTCTCCAAGTAACGGTTAAAATCTTCATCTGGGATCGATTCTGAATATGTGGGTTCTTTTAGGAAATATCTGTTCAAAATGAAACCCTGTTTGACCTTTTCCCAGTCAGCTTGATCATTCTCTGGAACCCATACGTCAGTTGGTGTCTTCTTTTGCAGAGATAGGTTCCAGGAGAATGGTTTCTTCTTTTTCTTCTTGGACTGGGTGGTCGAGGCAGATGACTGTTGTTGTGAGCGTTCAGCAGACGAAGGCGAGGAGAAAGGAGTTTGAAAGGATTTTTCTTTGGCTTCCTGTGCAGCAATCTTCCTTTCTCTCTCAGCCTGATCTTTGTAAAATTGTGCTCTGAACACTGGATCACAGGCTTGATCCATGCTCACTCCAAAAATTAGCAGCTCAGCAATCTGGTCCCCTTCATCGACTGGTTTCTTGCCTTTGTCGCTGGGGGTGTGAATTGAGGTTTGTGCTGGTTCTGCAGGTTCTGCTCCAATTAGTGTGGGGTCTGGTCTGGGAGGAGTGGTTGGTCTAGGTTGAGCTGGTGCTGGTGTTTCTGTTCCAGCATCTGTTGCTTCTGTTAAGCCTTTGCTGCTTTTGTTTCCCTTGCCTCCCGTGCCTCCAGAGATTTCCCCCTTTTTGACATCATCAAAGAGGGTATTGATGAGTGTACGTAAAGAGGTAATCTCCTCATTCATCTTCTCCATCTTTTCCTCAGCATCAGCCTTATACCCAAGCAGTAGATTAACTGTCTGATCAGTATCACTAAGTTTCTGCTCAAGCCTGCTGTTGAGTGTTGACAGAGTCTTGTCATAGGTCTCTTGAAGATCTTCAACAGCAGTTAGTCGATTGCTCTGGTTTTCAAATTCTTCAGGAGTCGGATACAGAAGGTCATTTAAAACATCCTGTTGATGTGTCTGCATCAGCTCCACAAATTTTTCTTTCTCAAAAAGAGCAAATTGTGCATGAATGGATAAGTCAGTGGCTTCTTTTAGTTGTGCAGCAAGTTGGGTCCCTTTCTGGTCTACAGCAGCGCTGATTGATTCATCTTGTTTGGCCAGCAGGTCAGCAAGCAAGGCAGTGGCTTTTTCTGCTTTGTCGTCTATGCCAGTTAGACGGAGGTTGATCCTTGCTTGACCTGCTTCAGTGGCTGCTCTATCATCATCCATCTTCTTGTTCAGATCATCCCTGATCTTTCTGATTTTTCCCCTGAGGTCTTTATCCATATCGTTGACGTAGTCTTTTTGGTGTTGGTTAAAATCAGTGAGGATCTGGGTGGCTTTCTCCTGAATCGTGTTGCACACATCAGTCATGTGGTCTTCGACTCTAAGTGTAATCAGATTGTCCAGCTGGTAGTTGTTGAAAGTCTTGGTCTCTCTTTCCAAGAGTTCTTCCATGGTATAGAAGTTGACGTGTTTCTTCAACTTCTGTGCAGCACCATGGGTATAAATTTCATTGCTGGGCTCCCCTCCAACATGCTGACCCACTGGTTCGTCATCACTTAGATCAAGGTCGATGACAGGTGGTTTCTTCGTAGGCTGCTTCTGAGTTTGTGCTGCTGCTGGTGATGATTGGTGTTCTGTTGGAGATGCCTCTTGAGCTGCAGAAGGTGTTGTCTCCAGAGTAATGTTCAAGCTCTCTGCTTCTTGTTTCATGATGCTAGAGATGAGCTGTTTGTATTCTGTTCGAATGTCTTGGACGGTGGAGACTTGTAGTAGACTCAGTAGTGTTGCTTCTTCCTTCTTCAGCTCTTCAATTGACTTGATCTGGAGCAGGGCGTCAAAAATATAATACTCGCTGTCCTTGACCAGCAGGTAAAGTTTGACACGCCTGGCAACTTCCAAACTCTCGGGAAGTTGCTGAATCTTGGGAAAATCTTGGAGTACAGAGTGTTCTGCCTCATTTTCCAGTAGATTGATCACACTCTCTGCCTGTCGCTTTTTCTCTTCCTCCTCATCAGCAGATTCTCCTTCCTCTTCTTCTTCACTTATCCTTTCCATTCTGCTTGGAGAAGGAGTAGCTGTTCTGGCGGGAGAAAAGTCTTTCTCCGGTTGACTTGCTTCTGGTTGAGCCTCTGCTGATGGGGTTTCTGGTTGTTCAGTTGCTGAGTCATGTTCTGGTAAATCTGATTGTTCTGCTGTTGCTGCTGGTGGTGGTGATGGTTCCTGTGTTTTCTGAAGTCTTCTCTTCTTTTGTTTCGGCAGAGAGGCAGATGTTTCTGTTTCTACAGAACTGCCTCGCTTTCTGGCTGCCTTTTCTTTCACTACCTTCTCCTTCTTCCTCTCCACACCTTTGGTAGGTGGCATCCAAGAAGGGTTGGAACTGCCCATTTCCAGTGCAGCAGCGCGGTGCACTTCATCAGAGATCTTGTTAAAGAATTGAGGGGCAAGTCCCATGGACATCTCTAACTGGTGCTGGTCTTTGGGAATGGAGTGATTGATGTTGTATTCCTCAGCTTCATCCCACACCTTCTGCTTGAAAAACTTCTCAATCATCAAGCTGATCTTTGTGGAGTGTCGCAGATTCCTCCTAACTTCCACAGAAGTTCCTCTTCCTCTGCTATCCTTGGTATACGTAACCAGCTTGGCTTCTTTGGCCATCAGTTCAAATAGAATTCTGCTCCAGTTAACACGAAGATTCAGAACAATGGCAGTGAGGATTCTGAACTTCTCTGGGGTTACTTGATCATATGAGCCGCTGTGGTTGAGAAATATCCTCTGAACCACTTCCAAGAGTAGCTTGAATCCTGGTTGGAGTAGAGATCTTTGGAACATCCGTCCAGTATAGGAGATAGGTATCACCAACATGATCTCAATAGCCTCCTGCAATTGCTCCATTGTGATATCTTCCAAGGATAGGCCTTCATCCTTTAACCTATAGGCTTGGTTAATCATCTCTATCACGTTGTATGGAGTCTTACTCGTTCTGTCTCCAATCGGCATCAAGACATTGGCTTCAAAACCATGCTTGTCATTTTGCCATGTCAAATAGAAGGATCCCACTTGTTTTCCCAGAAACATCTTAGGATGGGAGGTAACAATGTTGCAAAACCCTTACATCAAAAAGGACATTTACAAATATATATACACATTTATCAGTTCATAGGAACAATCATAAATATTTGCACAAACACAGTAAGAACAACAGTTCATAGAACGGAGAATCACAGAATATGCAATAAAATGCAGATAACAAGGAAGATTGGTCAGACTGAAACCTTTGCAGCGTGAAACTAGGGCAAAAATTTCCTCAAGCTTTTGAAAACCATGAGATTCAAGAACAGCATAAGGTTCAGGTGAGAGAAACTTCTGAACCTCAGCTACGTGTTGAAGAAAAAGAGAAGTTTGGGGTGCCATAGTCAAACGCAAAAAAAAAAGTTTGAGAAGAATTTTGCAGAAGATTTTGAGAAATTCTTAAGTGCTTAGAAATTTTGAGAGTGCTCAGTGCGATGAAAGTGAAGGTGAACAGTTTAGAGAAGATATCGCACATATATATAACAATAATAATTATGAGAAAAGAAATTCGAAGAGTTGAAAAGATTTTCTCCCTTTTTAGATTTTTCCCGTTTCAAGATTTGTTTTGCCGCTTTTCCTTGCGTGAGATGGACGCTCTAGATCCTAGGGTCTATATGCGAGCGTGTGCGTATCTCTTACTTTTGGCAACTTTCCTTTTTCCTGTTTCTTGCAGGGATTTCCTCGATCCCAGTTCCCAAGGTTGTGCTAATCATGACGAAAATAGAAGATTTAGTAAATCTAGGATAAAAATATCTTTTACAGCCCTGTAACCTAGGAGAGTGACGTCTTTCATTTTGACGCTTCAATTTCCTTAAAAGTTCCCCCTTGACTTAGCATTTAAGAAATAATTTTCACATGGCTTTCTCGTCAATTTATGGAGAAAATTATCCCACTTGTATTTTTATTTCAACTGGGCTTTCTGGTAACTATCTGGTAACTTTCTGTTCTTGGCTATCTGATAGCCTTCTGGTCTTGGCTATCTGGTAACCTTCTGGTTATAGCTATCTGGTAGCTTTCTGGTCATGGCTATCTGGTACCCTTCTGGTATTCGTCATCCAGACTGAGTAGTCCAAGTTTTCCACACAGCATCTTAAATCTTTCTTCTGGTAGTGCTTTAGTCAAGATGTCAGCACGTTGGATGTCTGTATGAATCTTCTCAATCTTGATGTGCTTTCTCTCTACATGATCTCTGATAAAATGATGTCTAACATCGACATGTTTGCATCTTGTGTGGAGTACTGGATTCTGTGTAATTGCTATAGCACTTGAGCTGTCACAGAATATAGGTATCTCCTTTACATCAATCCCATAATCTCTTAATTGCTGTTTCAACCAGAGTATCTGTGCACAACAGCTTCCAGTAGCCATATATTCTGCTTCTGTGGTTGATGTAGCCACAGATGTCTGTTTCTTTGAAAACCAAGATATCAACTTGTTTCCAAGGAATTGACATGTTCCAGAGGTTGACTTTCTGTCCAGTTTGCATCCTGCATAATCTGAATCAGAATAGCCTGTAAGCTCAAAATTATCATCTTGTGGATACCAGAGACCAATATTAGCTGTGCCTTTAAGATATCTAAGTATCTTTTTGGCAGCTTCCATATGTGATTCTTTAGGATTGGCTTGATATCTGGCGCAAACTCCAACTGCATATGTGATATCTGGACGACTTGCAGTAAGATATAACAGAGAGCCAATAATTCCTCTGTATTGTGTGATGTTTGCTGGTTTTCCTTCTGGGTCTGGATCTATCTTTCCATTTGATTGCATTGGAATTTTAACTGTTCTGCTGTCTTTCATTCCAAACTTGACTAGCAGATCATTGATGTACTTTGCTTGATTAACAAAGATCCCATCTGGTAGTTGTTTTACCTGCAATCCTAAAAAGAAATTCATCTCACCCATCATGGACATTTGGTATTTGTTCTTCATTAGTTCTGCAAATTTGTCACACAGATAGGGAGATTGTGATCCAAAGATTATGTCATCGACATATATCTGGACCAGCAGAATATGTTCTTTGACTTTGATGATAAACAGTGTCTTGTCAACAGAACCTCTTCTGAAGCCTGATTCCAGTAAGAATGTTGATAATGTTTCATACCACGCTCTGGGTGCCTGTTTCAACCCATAGACAACTTTAGCTAGTCTGTATACTCTCTGGTCAGGATTTTCTTCTTCAAAACCAGGTGGTTGCTCAACATATACTTCTTCTTCAAGTATCCCATTGAGGAATGCACTTTTAACATCCATCTGGTATACTTTGAATCTCTTGTATGCAGCATATGCTAAGAATAGTCTAATTGCTTCCAATCTGGCCACTGGTGCAAAGGTCTCATCAAAATCGATACCTTCCTGTTGATTGTATCCCTTTGCAACTAGTCTTGCTTTATTTCTGACTACTTCTCCATTCTCATCTCGCTTGTTTTTGAATACCCATTTTACACCTATCACCCCTTGATGTTTTGGTCTATCTACCAAATACCAGACTTGGTTTCTCTTGAACTCATTAAGCTCTTCTTGCATAGCTATGACCCAGTCTGCATCTCTGAGTGCTTCATAGGTGTCAGAGAGTTCTACACGTGATAGATAGCAACTGAGAAGTGCACTTTCTCCATGCATTCTTCTAGTTCTCACTCTATCTGTTGGGTTCCCAACAATCTGTTCAGAAGGGTGATTTTCTTGAATCCATTTCCTTCTGCTAGATATCTCCTCTTCTGATAACTCTGGTTCTGGTTCACTTGCTGGGTCCTCAAACTCTGGATGAGAAGTTTGAAATGGATTTTCATCTTCTGGTATTTCTTGATCATTATTCCAACCATTTGTATCACCTGATTCTTCTGGTTGATCTGGTTCTGGATCATTATTTTCTCCTTCTGGCTGGTTGTTCTCTGGTGTGATTGGTGTTGTCTGTTCTGTTCCCCCTTGCTGTAAGCTTACTGTTTCAGCATTATTTGGAACTTCAATCTCATTCTCTTCTGATGTATTCCAGATCAGAATATCTTCAAGCAGAATAACTTTTGCTTTCTGGTTCTTGTTCTGGTCTTGTGATTGTTCAACACCTAATTCTCTGTCACTAATAACAGATTCATCAAAAACAATATGAGGTGTTACTTCCACAACTTGAGTCCTCTTGTTGTAAACCCTATAAGCTTTGCTAACATCAGAATATCCTAAGAATATTCCTGGATCAGCTTTGCTATCAAAGGTTTTCAACTGAGATTTCCCATTATTGTGTATGTAACACAGACAGCCAAAAGAACGAAAGTAATGAATTCTGGGTTTTCTGTTGTTCCATATCTCATAAGGTGTCTTCCCATGTCTGATAGTAACAACTGATCTGTTCTGGGTGTAACATGCTGTATAGATGGCTTCTGCCCAAAATTTCTTCGGCAATCTGGTTGCATTGAGCATAGTACGAGCTGCTTCTTTTAATGATCTGTTTCTTCTCTCAACTACCCCATTCTGTTGAGGAGTTCTTGCGGCAGATGTCTGGTGGGTGATTCCCATCTGGTTGCAGTATTCCTCAACCTTCTGGTTTAGGAATTCTTTTCCACGATCTGTTCTGATAGTGGTAACAGAGACTTCCTTTTTCTTGGTGATCTTGTTGAGAAAGTTTGGCAGCTTCTCCAGAGTTTCTTTCTTCTTATACAAGAATATTACCCAAGTAAATTTTGAATAATCATCAATGATGACTAGAGTATATTTCCTACCATTTATGCTTAATGGTTTAACTGGACCAAATAAGTCTAAATGTAGTAATTCTAGTATTCTGGTTGAGCTCTGGGCAGATTTGCTCGAAAAAGATGATCTGGTCTGCTTTCCAGCTTGACACGCCTCACAAACGTGGCTTTTGTCATAGACTTGTTCTGGCAATCCTTCAACTAGTTTCTCTCGTGCAATCTTATTGATTGACTTGAAGTTGAGATGGCTTAATCTTTTATGCCATAGCCAGCTAGTTTCTGATACTGTCTTAGTGACCAGACAGGTCTCTATCTGGTTGTCCCACTGCACAATATATAGTCTGTCTTGCAATTTCCCGGTAAGGAGTATCTCATCTCCTTCCTTGTTCTTAACCAAACAGTTGTTAGCATTGAAAACAATCTGATTACCATTGGTACAGAACTGACTTACAGAGAACAGATTGTGGCTGAGACCTTCAACATATGAAACATTTGAGATGGTGGTCTTGCCAACTTTTATGTTTCCATATCCCCTGGTATATCCTTTTGAATTACATCCAAAAGTGACATGAGGTCCTGGTTTCTCTATGTAATCTGATAGCAGGTTCTTGTCACACGTCATGTGTTTTGAACAGCCACTATCAATTATCCAGATTGTTCCTTTTGCAATCTTGCTTCTTCTTGCAGCCTTCTGGTCCTGCAATTAAATAAGCTTAGCTACCCTTTATTGTCTGGGTGCTTGGTTATTAGCAAAGATCCCTTTTTGAATCCAGAATAGCTTTAAATTTGGAACAGTAATGTAGCTTGTGATGATATTCCCATTCTCATCAACAATGGACTTTGAGTGAAGAACAGATGGATGGTATCTCTCTGATCCTTTGCTTTTTGCTTTCTTCTGTGATGTCCTGTTGACTTTATTTTTGGGCTGTTGTTTGGATTCAGTGCAATAGGCAGGATGTCCTTTGGTTTGATGATATTGTCTGTTACCAACTTGTTTAACAATCATCTTCTGGGGAAGATCTTTCTTATTTTTCAAGTTTATTACTTGATCTGGTATCTGACTTCTTTCTGGTACGAATTTCATTGGACCTGCTGCTTTTTCTGTGTGACCTGGATATCCTAATCCAGACGTGCCTTTCTGTTGTATGTTGATGAGTAGTTTGGCACGTTCATCACTTCTGTAGATCATATCTCTGCCTTTCTTTATCTTTTCTTCAGCAATGTTGTTCCTATTTATAAGATCTTTGACTTTTGAGTTCAAGGAATGAATCTCACTGTCTTTGCTCTTGATCTGTTCTTCCAGAACATTGATGTTAGCAACAAATTTAGTGTTTGCTTTACTCAATATCTCTTCAGTTTTCTTCAATCTGTCATTTTCTTCAACAACTTCTCTGAAAAGTCTCTTGATACTTGAGTAGCTCTTGAACATTTCATTAACTTCATCCCATGAATATTCATCTTGGTCTTCTGTTTCCTGATCCAGATCAGTATTATTTGAAGAGTTAGAGTTGCAGGAATTTACCTCTACATCATCTAGACCGTTGTCTAGTCCTGCAAAGCATTCATCCCAGTCTTCTTCTTCTTTAGCAAAGAATGCTTCATCATCTTCTGTTGAACTATCAGATAGATCGCTTGAGCTGGAATCATCTTCTTCTTTTTCTTCTGCTATCATAGCTTTACGTTGAGCCTTTAGCTTTCTGTCCCTTTTAGCTCGTAGTTCTTCTCTCTGACTTTTGGATAGGTCAGGACAGTCTGTCTTGAAGTGTCCTGTTCTTCCACAACCATAGCAAGTATAGTCAGTAGGATTAGTGATTTTACCATTACTTCTACTTTCTGTTTTGTCATCAGATCGTTCTGCTTCTTTGTTCTTCTGGTATCTACTCTTGTTGTCTTTATAGAACCTTCGATACTTTCTTGATCTGACTTCCATCTTGTCCATTCTCTTAGCAATCAATGAGAATTCTTTCAGTAACTTATCATATCCTCCTTCTTCTGATGCAGTAGATGATGTTGATTCATCTGTTTTGCACTTCGCTTTGAAGGCAGTCTCTTTCTCCTTCTTAGTGCTAGTTTCATTCTTCTTGCTGGAGGAATGATCTGGTCCATGTATCCTTCTGATATCACATTCATGGACAGCTAGATGATCAAATAGTGCTTCTACAGACAGATCATTGAAGTCAGCACGTAGAGGTTGCATAGCTGAATAGATTTCCCAGCTTGGTGGTAAAGCTCTAAGAATCTTGAGGTTCTTCTCTCTCTGTGTGTACTTATCCTTTTTGAAGGCAGACACTTCAAGTAATACTTCAGTGAACCTGTTCTTCATTTGTTCAATAGTTTCTCCAGGCTTCATTTTGAATTCATCGAACTTATTACATGCTAGGGATAGCTTGTTCTCGATCATAGCTTCAGATCCTAGGCTGAGATCTCTTAGTGCTTCCCACATTTCTTTGGCTGTATCAAGATCTTGGATCTTGGCCAGATGAACTCCTTTCACAGTACTGGAGATAACTCCTTTAGCAAAATCATCAAGATTTGCTTCTCTTCTTTCTTCAGAAGTATACTTTCTGGGGTCTTTTAGTATAGTTTCCTTCACTGCTCCTGTCTCAGTGATACGAGTGGTTTCTTCGGTAATAGCTAAAGGTCCTTCTTCTATTACCTTCCACATCAGGCAGTGATGAGCTTTGAGACACATCTTGATTCTGAAGCTCCATTCTCTGTAACCTTGGATGGAGAATTCTTCGCATGCCCTGATAACAGATGATTCCATAACAGATAATATGCAGATGATGAAAAGATTTTCTAGATCTATTCAAGTTGACCACGCAGGTATTAACCTTGTGAAAACAAAACAATGGTCGTATGAACCACTGCTCTGATACCACTTGTTGGTCCCGAAAGAGCAAGGTTTGGTGTATGGGGGGGGGG
>JAPKLX010001802.1:0-17724 GCA_026898415.1 Leonotis leonurus
ACTGCTCCTGTCTCAGTGATACGAGTGGTTTCTTCTGTAATAGCCAAAGGTCCTTCTTCTATCACCTTCCACATCAGGCAGTGATGAGCTTTGAGACACATCTTGATTCTGAAGCTCCATTCTCTGTAACCTTGGATGGAGAATTCTTCGCATGCCCTGATAACAGATGATTCCATAACAGATAATATGCAGATGATGAAAAGATTTTCTAGATCTATTCAAGTTGACCACGCAGGTATTAACCTTGTGAAAACAAAACAATGGTCGTATGAACCACTGCTCTGATACCACTTGTTGGTCCCGAAAGAGCAAGGTTTGGTGTATGGGGGGGAAATACACCAAATGCAAACTTTTCAGTTTACTTGACAATTTCAATCAGAGAGATGTGAGCTTTCTGAATTACAGATTGCTCTAGATGATAGAACACTATGATTTTCTAATCAATTTAGTTCTATCCAAGTAAGATCTCTCACGTGAGATAAACAAAGCAGAAAGCAAGTGTGAACTTGATTCCAAACAATGTTTTGCCTGATCTTTGTAGAATTGTGTTCTGAACACTGGATCACAGGCTTGATCCATGCTCACTCCAAAAAGTAGCAGCTCAGCAATCTGGTCCCCTTCATCGACTGGTTTCTTGCCTTTGTCGCTGGGGGTGTGAATTGAGGTTTGTGCTGGTTCTGCTGGTTCTGCTCCAATCAGTGTGGGGTCTGGTCTGGGAGGAGTGGTTGGTCTAGGTTGAGCTGGTGCTGGTGTTTCTATTCCAGCATCTGTTGCTTCTGTTAAGCCTTTGCTGCTTTTGTTTCCCTTGCCTCCCGTGCCTCCAGAGATTTCCCCCTTTTTGACATCATCAAAAATGGTATTGATGAGTGCACGAAGGGAGATTATCTCCTCAGACATCTTTTCCATTCTCTCCTCAGCATCTGCTTTAAAACCAAGCAGAAGGTTGATTGTTTGGTCAGAGGCGTCAATCTTCTTCTCTAACCTGCTGTTCATGGTAGACAGAGTTTTGTCATAAGTCTCCTGAAGCTCTTCTACAGCAGTTAGTCGATTGCTCTGGGTTTCAAATTCTTCTGGGTTTGGATACAGAAGGTCATTTAAGACATCGACCTGGTGTTTCCGCATCGACTCCACAAATTTCTCCTTTTCAAAAAGAGCTAGATGTGAGTGGATGGACAGGTCAGTGTCTTCCTTCAGTTGAGCTGCAAGTGCACTTCCTTTCTTGTCAACAGCAGAACTTATTGATTCATCTTGTTTAGCCAGAAGGTCAGCTACCAAAGTAGTGGCCTTGTCTGTTTTCTCTTCAATGCCTTTTAAACGCAGA
The DNA here is from genome assembly GCA_026898415.1 of Leonotis leonurus. Lineage (NCBI taxonomy): Eukaryota > Viridiplantae > Streptophyta > Magnoliopsida > Lamiales > Lamiaceae > Leonotis > Leonotis leonurus. Next base: position 1,322 of record JAPKLX010001802.1, read on the forward strand.
TGGATCTTGTTCTGATCAGCTTCGTGTACCTCTCTGTCATCATCCATTTTCTTGTTCAGATCATCCCTGATCTTTCTGATTTTCCCCCTGAGGTCTTTATCCATGTCGTTGACGTAGTCCTTCTGGTGTTGGTTAAAATCAGAAAGGATCTGGGTAGCTTTTTCTTGTAGGATGTTGCAGGTGTCTGTCAAACAGTCTTCAACTCGAAGTGTGATGAGATTGTCGAGTTGATAGTTGTTGAACGGTCTGGTTTCTCTTTCCAGCAATTCTTCCAGAGTGTAGAAGTTCACGTGTTTCTTCAGTTTCTGTGCTGCGCCCTGTGTGTAGAGCTCATTGGTGGGTTCTCCTCCAATGGCCTGGCCAATAGGTTCATCATCACCTGAGTCGAGGTCGATGATGGGTGTTTTCTTGGGAGACTGACTGGTTGAGGGTGCTCCCTGTGCTGGTTGTTGATGTTGTTGAGGTTGGTCAGAATGTGATGTGGGCATGTCAATCTTCAGTGTTGTTGCCTCCTGCTTCATGAGGCTTGAGATAAGTTGGGGATATTCTGCACGCACCTCATGAACGGTTGAGACCTGAAGAAGATTGAGCAAAGTTGCTTCTTCCTTCTTTAAATCTTCGATTGACTTGAGTTGAAGCAGAGCATCGAAGATGTAGTACTCGCTGTCTTTAACCAGCAAGTAGAACTTGATGCGCTTGGCTGCATTCAAACTTTCTGGTAAGGATTGTATACCAGGAAAGTCTGCCAGCACTGAGTGTTCTGCTTCATTCTCAAGCAGATTGATCACACTCTTTGCCTGTCGCTTCTTCTCTTCCTCCTCATCAGCGGACTCTCCTTCCTCTTCTTCTTCACTTATCTTTTCCATTCTGCTTGGAGAAGGAGTAGCTGTTCTGGCGGGAGAAAAGTCTTTCTCCGGATGACGTGTTTCTGGTTGAGCTTCTGCTGATGGGGTTTCAGGTTGATCAGTTGCTGCTTGTGTTGTTTCTTCATCATGTTCTGGCAAATCTGATTGATCTGCTGTTGCTGCTGGTGGTGGTGATGTTTCTTGGATTTTCTGAAGTCTCCTCTTCTTCTGTTTGGGCAGAGAGGCAGAAGTTTCCGTCTCTACAGAACTGCCTCGCTTTCTGGCTGCCTTTTCTTTCACCACCTTCTCCTTCTTTTTCTCCACACCTTTGGTAGGTGGAACCCATGCGGGGTTGGAACTACCCACTTCCAGTGCTGCGGCTTTATGCACTTCATCTGGTATTTTGTTGAAAAATTGAGGTGCCAGTCCCAATGACATCTCCAGCTGGTGTTGGTCTTTGGGAATAGAGTGGTTGATGTTGTATTCCTCAGCGTCATCCCAGATTTTCTGCTTGAAGAATCTTTCAATCATCAAGCTGATCTTGGTGGAGTGTCTCAGATTTCTCCTAACTTCCACCGAAGTACCTCTGCCTCTGCTGTCTTTGGTATAAGTAACCAACTTAGCTTCCTTCGCCATCAGTTCAAATAGGATCCTGCTCCAGTTGACTCGTAGATTGAGAACAACAGCTGTGAGGATTCTGAACTTCTCAGGGGTCACTTGATCACATGTCCCGCTGTGATTCAGAAAAATCCTCTGTACTAATTCCAGTAGCAACTTGTAACCCGGTTGAAGCAGAGATCTTTGGAACATCCTTCCAGTGTAGGAGATAGGGACTACCATCATTATCTCAACCGCTTCTTGCAATTGTGCAGGGGAGATCTCTTCTAATGACATTCCTTCATCCTTCAATCTGTACGCTTGGTTGATCATCTCAATCACATTGTAGGGAGTTTTGCTTGTACGGTCCCCAATCGGCATTAAAACATTGGCTTCAAAGCCATGTTTGTCATTCTGCCATGTCAAATAAAAAGATGCTGCTTGTTTTGCCAAAAACATCTTGGGATGTGAGGTGACAATGTTGCAAAAACCTAGCATCATAAGAGCATTCACACAAATATACACATATTCATCAGTTCATATGAACAAGTATAAATATACGCACAAGAACAGTGATAATAGCAGTTCATAGGACAACCAAATAAACTTTAGATATATAAAAGAAAGAAATAAATTGAAAACCTTTGCAGCGTGAAACCATGGCAAAAATTTCATCAAGCTTTCGAAAACCATGGGTTTCAAGGACAGCATATGGTTCAGGTGAGAGAAACTTCTGAACCTCAGCAACGTGTTGAAGAAAAAGTGAAGTTGGGGGTGCCATAGTCAAAACGCAAAGATATTTGAGAAGAGATTTGCAGAAGATTTGGAAAATTCTTAAGTGCTTAGAATTTTTGAGAAGTGCTCAGTGCGATAAAGTGAAGATGAACAGTTTAGGAGAAGATATCGCATATATATAACAAGATAATTAAGCAAAAAGAAATAAAACAGAAAGAAATTCGAAGAGTTGGAAAGATTTCCTCCCTTTTTAGATTTTCCCGCTTCTAAGATTGTTTTGCCGCCTTTCTTTGCGTGAGATGGACGCTCTAGATCCTAGGGTCTATATGCGAGCGTGTGCGTATCTCTTACTTTTGACAATTTTCCTTTTCCTGTTTCTTGCAGGGATTTCCTCGATTCCAGTTTCCAAAGTTGAGCTAATCATGACGAAAATAGAAGATTTAGTAAATCTAGGGTAAAAATATCTCTTACAGTCCTGTAACCTAGGAGAGTGACGTCTTTTATCTTGACGCTTCAATTTCCTAAAAAGTTCCCCCTTGACTTAGCATTTAAGAAATAATTTTCACATGGCTTTTTCGTCAATTTATTGAGAAAATTATGCCACGTGTATTTTATTTCAACTGAGCTTTCTGTTATAGCATTCTGTTGATTATCTGGTAGTCTTCTGATGTTAGCTTTCTGGTAGCTTTCTGATGTTAGCTATCTGGTAGCTTTCTGGTCATGGTTATTTGGTAGCCTTCAGGTAATCTTCATCTAGACTGAGTAGTCCAAGTTTTCCACACAGCATCTTAAATCTTTCTTCTGGTAGTGCTTTAGTTAAGATATCAGCACGTTGGATGTCTGTATGAATTTTCTCGATCTTGATGTGCTTTCTCTCTACATGATCTATAATAAAATGATGTCTCACATCGACATGTTTGCATCTTGTGTGGAGTACTGGATTCTGTGTTATAGCTATAGCACTTGAGCTGTCACAGAATATAGGTATCTCCTTCACATCAATCTCATAATCTCTTAGTTGCTGTTTCAACCATAGTATCTGTGCACAACAGCTTCCAGCAGCCATATATTCTGCTTCTGTGGTTGATGTAGCAACAGATGTCTGTTTCTTTGAAAACCAAGATATCAACTTGTTTCCAAGGAATTGACACGTCCCAGAGGTAGACTTTCTGTCTAGTTTGCATCCTGCATAATCTGAATCAGAATAGCCTGTAAGCTCAAAATTATCATCTTGTGGATACCAGAGACCAATGTTAGTTGTTCCCTTAAGATATCTAAGTATCTTTTTGGCAGCTTCCATGTGTGATTCTTTAGGATTGGCTTGATATCTGGCGCAAGCTCCAACTGCATATGTGATGTCGGGACGGCTTGCTGTAAGGTATAGCAGAGAGCCAATAATTCCTCTATATTGAGTAATGTTTGCTGGTTTTCCTTCTGGGTCTGGATCTATCTTTCCATTTGATTGCATAGGAATTTTCACTGTTCTGCTGTCTTTCATTCCAAACTTGACGAGCAGATCGTTGATGTACTTTGCTTGATTAACGAAGATACCATCTGGTAATTGCTTTACCTGCAGACCTAGAAAGAAATTCATCTCACCCATCATGGACATTTGATATTTGTTCTTCATTAGTTCTCCAAATTTGTCACACAGATAGGGAGATTGTGATCCAAAGATTATGTCATCGACATATATCTGGACCAACAGAATGTGTTCTTTGACTTTGATGACAAACAGTGTCTTGTCAACAGAACCTCTTCTGAAGCCTGATTCCAGTAGGAATGTTGATAATGTTTCATACCACGCTCTGGGTGCCTGTTTCAACCCATAGACAGCTTTGGCTAGTCTATATACTCTCTGGTCAGGATTTTCTTCTTCAAAACCAGGTGGTAGCTCAACATACACTTCTTCTTCAAGTATGCCATTAAGGAATGCACTTTTAACATCCATCTGGTATACTTTGAATCTCTTGTATGCAGCATATGCTAAAAATAGCCTAATTGCTTCCAATCTGGCCACTGGTGCAAAGGTCTCATCAAAGTCGATACCTTCTTGTTGATTGTATCCCTTTGCAACTAGTCTAGCCTTGTTTCTGACGACTTCTCCATTCTCATCTCGTTTGTTTTTGAATACCCATTTTACACCTATAACTCCTTGATGTTTTGGTCTGTCTACCATATACCAGACTTGGTTTCTCTTGAACTCATTGAGTTCTTCTTGCATAGCTATGACCCAATCTGCATCTCTAAGCGCTTCATAGGTGTCAGAGGGTTCAGCACGTGATAAATAACAACTGAGAAGTGCACTTTCTCCATGCATTCTTCTGGTTCTAATGCTGTCTGTTGGGTTCCCAACAATCTGTTCAGAAGGATGATTTTCTTGAATCCATTTCCTTCTGCTGGATATCTCCTCTTCTGATATCTCTAGTTCTGGTTCACTTGCTGGGTCCTCAAATTTTGGATGAGAAGTTTGAAAAGGATTTTCAGTTTCTGGTTCTTCTTGATCATTATTCCAACCATTTGAATCTCTTGATTCTTCGGGTTGATCTGGTTCTGGTTCATCAGAATTGTCTCCTTCTTCAGGCTGATTGTCTTCTGGTGAAGTTAAGATTGTCTGTTCTGTTCCCCCTTGCTGCAAGCTTACTGCTTCAGTACTGTTTGGAACTTCAATTTCATTCTCTTCTGATGTATTCCAGATTAGAATATCTTCTAACAGAATCCCTTTTGCTTTCTGGTTCTTGTTCTGGTCTTGTGTTTGATCAACATCTAGGTCTCTGTCACTAATAACAGATTCATCAAAAACAATATGAGGTGTTACTTCCACAATGTGAGTCCTTTGGTTAAAACCCTGTAAGCTTTGCTAACATCAGAATATCCTAAGAATATTCCTGGATCAGCTTTGCTATCAAAAGTTTTCAACTGAGATTTCCCATTATTGTGAATGTAACACTGACAGCCAAAAGAGCGAAAATAATTAATCCTGGGTTTTCTGTTGTTCCATATCTCGTAGGGTGTCTTCCCATGTCTGATTGTAACAACTGATCTGTTCTGTGTGTAGCATGCTGTATAGATGGCTTCTGCCCAAAATTTCTTTGGCAATCTGGTTGCATTGAGCATAGTACGAGCTGCTTCTTTTAGTGATCTGTTTCTTCTCTCAACTATTCCATTCTGTTGAGGAGTTCTAGCAGCAGATGTCTGATGAGTAATTCCCATCTGGTTGCAGTAATCCTCAACTTTCTGGTTTAGAAATTCTGTTCCACGATCTGTTCTGATGGTGGTAACAGAAACTTCCTTTTTCTTGGTGATCTTGTTGAGAAAATTTGGCAGCTTCTCCAGAGTTTCTTTCTTCTTATGCAAGAATATTACCCAAGTAAATCTTGAATAATCATCAATGATGACTAGAGTATATTTCCTACCATTTATGCTTAATGGTTTAACTGGACCAAATAAGTCTAAATGTAGTAATTCTAGTATTCTGGTTGAGCTCTGGGTAGACTTGCTTGAAAAAGATGTTCTGGTTTGCTTTCCAGCTTGACATGCTTCACAGATGTGATTCTTGTCATATATTTGATCTGGTATTCCTTCAACTAGTTTTTCTCGTGCAATCTTATTGATTGTTTTAAAGTTGAGATGGCTTAATCTTTTATGCCATAGCCAGCTAGTTTCTGACACTGTCTTAGTGACCAGACAGGTCTCTATCTGGTTGTTCCATTGCACAATATATAGTCTATCCTGCAATATTCCGGTAAGGAGTATCTCATCTCCTTCCTTGTTCTTCACCAGACAGTTGTTAGTGTCAAAAATAATTTGATTACCATTTGTACAGAACTGACTTACAGAGAACAGATTGTGGCTGAGACCTTCAACATATGAGACATTTGAAATGGTGGTCTTGCCTACTTTTATGTTTCCATATCCTCTGGTATATCCTTTTGAATTACATCCAAAAGTGACATGAGGTCCTGGTTTCTCTATGTAGTCTGATAGTAGGTTCTTGTCACATGTCATGTGTTTTGAACAGCCACTATCAATTATCCAGATTGATCCTTTTGCAATCTTACTTCTTCTTGCAGCCTTCTGGTCCTGCAATTAAATAGATTTAGCTACCCTTTATTGTCTGGGTGCTTGGTTATTAGCAAAGATCCCTTTTTGAATCCAAAATAGCTTTAAATTTGGAACAGTAATGTAGCTGGTGATGATATTCCCATTCTTATCAACAATAGACTTTGAGTGAAGAACAGATGGATGGTATCTCTCTGATCCTTTGCTTTCTGCTTTCTTCTGTGATGTCCTGTTGACTTTATTTTTGGGCTGTTGTTTGGATTCAGTGCAATAGGCAGGATGTCCTTTGGTTTGATGATATTGTCTGTTACCAACTTGTTTAACAATCATCTTCTGGGGAAGATCTTTCTTATTTTTCAAGTTTATTACTTGATCTGGTATCTGACTTCTTTCTGGTACGAATTTCATTGGACCTGCTGCTTTTTCTGTGTGACCTAGATATCCTAATCCAGACGTGCCTTTCTGTTGTATGTTGATGAGTAGTTTGGCACGTTCATCACTTCTGTAGATCATATCTCTGCCTTTCTTTATCTTTTCTTCAGCAATGTTGTTCCTATTTATAAGATCTTTGACTTTCGAGTTCAAGGAATGAATCTCACTGTCTTTGCTCTTGATCTGTTCTTCCAGAACATTGATATTAGCAACAAATTTAGTGTTTGCTTTACTCAATATCTCTTCAGTTTTCTTCAGTCTGTCATTTTCTTCAACAACTTCTCTGAAAAGTCTCTTGATACTTGAGTAGCTCTTGAACATTTCATTAACTTCATCCCATGAATATTCATCTTGATCTTCTATTTCCTGATCCAGGTCGATATCATTTGATGAGTTAGAGTTGCAAGAGTTTACCTCTACATCATCTAGACCGTTGTCTAGTCCTGCAAAGCATTCATCCCAGTCTTCTTCTTCTTTAGCAAAGAATGCTTCATCATCTTCTGTTGAACTATCTGATAGATGGCTTGAGCTGGAATCATCTTCTTCTTTTTCTTCTGCTATCATAGCTTTACGTTGAGCTTTTAGCTTTCTGTCCCTTTTTGCTCGTAGTTCTTCTCTCTGACTTTTGGATAGGTCAGGACAGTCTGTCTTGAAGTGACCTGTTCTTCCACAGCCATAGCAGGTATAGTCAGTAGAATTAGTGATTTTACCATTACCTCTACTTTCTGTTTTGTCATCAGATCGTTCTGCTTCTTTATTCTTCTGGTATCTACTTTTGTTATCTTTGTAGAACCTTCGATATTTTCTTGATCCGACTTCCATCTTGTCCATTCTCTTAGCAATCAGTGAGAATTCTTTCAGTAACTTATCATATCCTCCTTCTTCTGATGCAGTAGATGATGTTGATTCATCTGTTTTGCACTTCGCTTTGAAGGCAGTCTCTTTCTCCTTCTTAGTGCTAGTTTCATTCTTCTTGCTGGAGGAGTGATCTGGTCCATGTATCCTTCTGATGTCACATTCATGGACAGCTAGATGATCAAATAGTGCTTCTACAGACAGATCATTGAAATCAGCACGTAGAGGTTGCATAGCTGAATAGATTTCCCAGCTTGGTGGTAAAGCTCTAAGAATCTTGAGATTCTTCTCTCTCTCTGTGTACTTATCCTTTTTGAAGGCAGACACTTCAAGTAATACTTCAGTGAACCTGTTCTTCATTTGTTCAATAGTTTCTCCAGGCTTCATTTTGAATTCATCGAACTTATTACATGCCAGGGATAGCTTGTTCTCGATCATAGCTTCAGATCCTAAGCTGAGATCTCTTAGTGCTTCCCACATTTCTTTGGCTGTATCAAGATCTTGGATCTTGGCCAGATGAACTCCTTTCACAGTACTGGATATAACTCCTTTAGCAAAATCATCAAGATTTGCTTCTCTTCTTTCTTCAGAAGTATACTTTCTGGGGTCTTTCAGTACAGTTTCCTTCACTGCTCCTGTCTCAGTGATACGAGTGGTTTCTTCTGTAATAGCCAAAGGTCCTTCTTCTATCACCTTCCACATCAGGCAGTGATGAGCTTTGAGACACATCTTGATTCTGAAGCTCCATTCTCTGTAACCTTGGATGGAGAATTCTTCGCATGCCCTGATAACAGATGATTCCATAACAGATAATATGCAGATGATGAAAAGATTTTCTAGATCTATTCAAGTTGACCACGCAGGTATTAACCTTGTGAAAACAAAACAATGGTCGTATGAACCACTGCTCTGATACCACTTGTTGGTCCCGAAAGAGCAAGGTTTGGTGTATGGGGGGGAAATACACCAAATGCAAACTTTTCAGTTTACTTGACAATTTCAATCAGAGAGATGTGAGCTTTCTGAATTACAGATTGCTCTAGATGATAGAACACTATGATTTTCTAATCAATTTAGTTCTATCCAAGTAAGATCTCTCACGTGAGATAAACAAAGCAGAAAGCAAGTGTGAACTTGATTCCAAACAATGTTTTGCCTGATCTTTGTAGAATTGTGTTCTGAACACTGGATCACAGGCTTGATCCATGCTCACTCCAAAAAGTAGCAGCTCAGCAATCTGGTCCCCTTCATCGACTGGTTTCTTGCCTTTGTCGCTGGGGGTGTGAATTGAGGTTTGTGCTGGTTCTGCTGGTTCTGCTCCAATCAGTGTGGGGTCTGGTCTGGGAGGAGTGGTTGGTCTAGGTTGAGCTGGTGCTGGTGTTTCTATTCCAGCATCTGTTGCTTCTGTTAAGCCTTTGCTGCTTTTGTTTCCCTTGCCTCCCGTGCCTCCAGAGATTTCCCCCTTTTTGACATCATCAAAAATGGTATTGATGAGTGCACGAAGGGAGATTATCTCCTCAGACATCTTTTCCATTCTCTCCTCAGCATCTGCTTTAAAACCAAGCAGAAGGTTGATTGTTTGGTCAGAGGCGTCAATCTTCTTCTCTAACCTGCTGTTCATGGTAGACAGAGTTTTGTCATAAGTCTCCTGAAGCTCTTCTACAGCAGTTAGTCGATTGCTCTGGGTTTCAAATTCTTCTGGGTTTGGATACAGAAGGTCATTTAAGACATCGACCTGGTGTTTCCGCATCGACTCCACAAATTTCTCCTTTTCAAAAAGAGCTAGATGTGAGTGGATGGACAGGTCAGTGTCTTCCTTCAGTTGAGCTGCAAGTGCACTTCCTTTCTTGTCAACAGCAGAACTTATTGATTCATCTTGTTTAGCCAGAAGGTCAGCTACCAAAGTAGTGGCCTTGTCTGTTTTCTCTTCAATGCCTTTTAAACGCAGATGGATCTTGTTCTGATCAGCTTCGTGTACCTCTCTGTCATCATCCATTTTCTTGTTCAGATCATCCCTGATCTTTCTGATTTTCCCCCTGAGGTCTTTATCCATGTCGTTGACGTAGTCCTTCTGGTGTTGGTTAAAATCAGAAAGGATCTGGGTAGCTTTTTCTTGTAGGATGTTGCAGGTGTCTGTCAAACAGTCTTCAACTCGAAGTGTGATGAGATTGTCGAGTTGATAGTTGTTGAACGGTCTGGTTTCTCTTTCCAGCAATTCTTCCAGAGTGTAGAAGTTCACGTGTTTCTTCAGTTTCTGTGCTGCGCCCTGTGTGTAGAGCTCATTGGTGGGTTCTCCTCCAATGGCCTGGCCAATAGGTTCATCATCACCTGAGTCGAGGTCGATGATGGGTGTTTTCTTGGGAGACTGACTGGTTGAGGGTGCTCCCTGTGCTGGTTGTTGATGTTGTTGAGGTTGGTCAGAATGTGATGTGGGCATGTCAATCTTCAGTGTTGTTGCCTCCTGCTTCATGAGGCTTGAGATAAGTTGGGGATATTCTGCACGCACCTCATGAACGGTTGAGACCTGAAGAAGATTGAGCAAAGTTGCTTCTTCCTTCTTTAAATCTTCGATTGACTTGAGTTGAAGCAGAGCATCGAAGATGTAGTACTCGCTGTCTTTAACCAGCAAGTAGAACTTGATGCGCTTGGCTGCATTCAAACTTTCTGGTAAGGATTGTATACCAGGAAAGTCTGCCAGCACTGAGTGTTCTGCTTCATTCTCAAGCAGATTGATCACACTCTTTGCCTGTCGCTTCTTCTCTTCCTCCTCATCAGCGGACTCTCCTTCCTCTTCTTCTTCACTTATCTTTTCCATTCTGCTTGGAGAAGGAGTAGCTGTTCTGGCGGGAGAAAAGTCTTTCTCCGGATGACGTGTTTCTGGTTGAGCTTCTGCTGATGGGGTTTCAGGTTGATCAGTTGCTGCTTGTGTTGTTTCTTCATCATGTTCTGGCAAATCTGATTGATCTGCTGTTGCTGCTGGTGGTGGTGATGTTTCTTGGATTTTCTGAAGTCTCCTCTTCTTCTGTTTGGGCAGAGAGGCAGAAGTTTCCGTCTCTACAGAACTGCCTCGCTTTCTGGCTGCCTTTTCTTTCACCACCTTCTCCTTCTTTTTCTCCACACCTTTGGTAGGTGGAACCCATGCGGGGTTGGAACTACCCACTTCCAGTGCTGCGGCTTTATGCACTTCATCTGGTATTTTGTTGAAAAATTGAGGTGCCAGTCCCAATGACATCTCCAGCTGGTGTTGGTCTTTGGGAATAGAGTGGTTGATGTTGTATTCCTCAGCGTCATCCCAGATTTTCTGCTTGAAGAATCTTTCAATCATCAAGCTGATCTTGGTGGAGTGTCTCAGATTTCTCCTAACTTCCACCGAAGTACCTCTGCCTCTGCTGTCTTTGGTATAAGTAACCAACTTAGCTTCCTTCGCCATCAGTTCAAATAGGATCCTGCTCCAGTTGACTCGTAGATTGAGAACAACAGCTGTGAGGATTCTGAACTTCTCAGGGGTCACTTGATCACATGTCCCGCTGTGATTCAGAAAAATCCTCTGTACTAATTCCAGTAGCAACTTGTAACCCGGTTGAAGCAGAGATCTTTGGAACATCCTTCCAGTGTAGGAGATAGGGACTACCATCATTATCTCAACCGCTTCTTGCAATTGTGCAGGGGAGATCTCTTCTAATGACATTCCTTCATCCTTCAATCTGTACGCTTGGTTGATCATCTCAATCACATTGTAGGGAGTTTTGCTTGTACGGTCCCCAATCGGCATTAAAACATTGGCTTCAAAGCCATGTTTGTCATTCTGCCATGTCAAATAAAAAGATGCTGCTTGTTTTGCCAAAAACATCTTGGGATGTGAGGTGACAATGTTGCAAAAACCTAGCATCATAAGAGCATTCACACAAATATACACATATTCATCAGTTCATATGAACAAGTATAAATATACGCACAAGAACAGTGATAATAGCAGTTCATAGGACAACCAAATAAACTTTAGATATATAAAAGAAAGAAATAAATTGAAAACCTTTGCAGCGTGAAACCATGGCAAAAATTTCATCAAGCTTTCGAAAACCATGGGTTTCAAGGACAGCATATGGTTCAGGTGAGAGAAACTTCTGAACCTCAGCAACGTGTTGAAGAAAAAGTGAAGTTGGGGGTGCCATAGTCAAAACGCAAAGATATTTGAGAAGAGATTTGCAGAAGATTTGGAAAATTCTTAAGTGCTTAGAATTTTTGAGAAGTGCTCAGTGCGATAAAGTGAAGATGAACAGTTTAGGAGAAGATATCGCATATATATAACAAGATAATTAAGCAAAAAGAAATAAAACAGAAAGAAATTCGAAGAGTTGGAAAGATTTCCTCCCTTTTTAGATTTTCCCGCTTCTAAGATTGTTTTGCCGCCTTTCTTTGCGTGAGATGGACGCTCTAGATCCTAGGGTCTATATGCGAGCGTGTGCGTATCTCTTACTTTTGACAATTTTCCTTTTCCTGTTTCTTGCAGGGATTTCCTCGATTCCAGTTTCCAAAGTTGAGCTAATCATGACGAAAATAGAAGATTTAGTAAATCTAGGGTAAAAATATCTCTTACAGTCCTGTAACCTAGGAGAGTGACGTCTTTTATCTTGACGCTTCAATTTCCTAAAAAGTTCCCCCTTGACTTAGCATTTAAGAAATAATTTTCACATGGCTTTTTCGTCAATTTATTGAGAAAATTATGCCACGTGTATTTTATTTCAACTGAGCTTTCTGTTATAGCATTCTGTTGATTATCTGGTAGTCTTCTGATGTTAGCTTTCTGGTAGCTTTCTGATGTTAGCTATCTGGTAGCTTTCTGGTCATGGTTATTTGGTAGCCTTCAGGTAATCTTCATCTAGACTGAGTAGTCCAAGTTTTCCACACAGCATCTTAAATCTTTCTTCTGGTAGTGCTTTAGTTAAGATATCAGCACGTTGGATGTCTGTATGAATTTTCTCGATCTTGATGTGCTTTCTCTCTACATGATCTATAATAAAATGATGTCTCACATCGACATGTTTGCATCTTGTGTGGAGTACTGGATTCTGTGTTATAGCTATAGCACTTGAGCTGTCACAGAATATAGGTATCTCCTTCACATCAATCTCATAATCTCTTAGTTGCTGTTTCAACCATAGTATCTGTGCACAACAGCTTCCAGCAGCCATATATTCTGCTTCTGTGGTTGATGTAGCAACAGATGTCTGTTTCTTTGAAAACCAAGATATCAACTTGTTTCCAAGGAATTGACACGTCCCAGAGGTAGACTTTCTGTCTAGTTTGCATCCTGCATAATCTGAATCAGAATAGCCTGTAAGCTCAAAATTATCATCTTGTGGATACCAGAGACCAATGTTAGTTGTTCCCTTAAGATATCTAAGTATCTTTTTGGCAGCTTCCATGTGTGATTCTTTAGGATTGGCTTGATATCTGGCGCAAGCTCCAACTGCATATGTGATGTCGGGACGGCTTGCTGTAAGGTATAGCAGAGAGCCAATAATTCCTCTATATTGAGTAATGTTTGCTGGTTTTCCTTCTGGGTCTGGATCTATCTTTCCATTTGATTGCATAGGAATTTTCACTGTTCTGCTGTCTTTCATTCCAAACTTGACGAGCAGATCGTTGATGTACTTTGCTTGATTAACGAAGATACCATCTGGTAATTGCTTTACCTGCAGACCTAGAAAGAAATTCATCTCACCCATCATGGACATTTGATATTTGTTCTTCATTAGTTCTCCAAATTTGTCACACAGATAGGGAGATTGTGATCCAAAGATTATGTCATCGACATATATCTGGACCAACAGAATGTGTTCTTTGACTTTGATGACAAACAGTGTCTTGTCAACAGAACCTCTTCTGAAGCCTGATTCCAGTAGGAATGTTGATAATGTTTCATACCACGCTCTGGGTGCCTGTTTCAACCCATAGACAGCTTTGGCTAGTCTATATACTCTCTGGTCAGGATTTTCTTCTTCAAAACCAGGTGGTAGCTCAACATACACTTCTTCTTCAAGTATGCCATTAAGGAATGCACTTTTAACATCCATCTGGTATACTTTGAATCTCTTGTATGCAGCATATGCTAAAAATAGCCTAATTGCTTCCAATCTGGCCACTGGTGCAAAGGTCTCATCAAAGTCGATACCTTCTTGTTGATTGTATCCCTTTGCAACTAGTCTAGCCTTGTTTCTGACGACTTCTCCATTCTCATCTCGTTTGTTTTTGAATACCCATTTTACACCTATAACTCCTTGATGTTTTGGTCTGTCTACCATATACCAGACTTGGTTTCTCTTGAACTCATTGAGTTCTTCTTGCATAGCTATGACCCAATCTGCATCTCTAAGCGCTTCATAGGTGTCAGAGGGTTCAGCACGTGATAAATAACAACTGAGAAGTGCACTTTCTCCATGCATTCTTCTGGTTCTAATGCTGTCTGTTGGGTTCCCAACAATCTGTTCAGAAGGATGATTTTCTTGAATCCATTTCCTTCTGCTGGATATCTCCTCTTCTGATATCTCTAGTTCTGGTTCACTTGCTGGGTCCTCAAATTTTGGATGAGAAGTTTGAAAAGGATTTTCAGTTTCTGGTTCTTCTTGATCATTATTCCAACCATTTGAATCTCTTGATTCTTCGGGTTGATCTGGTTCTGGTTCATCAGAATTGTCTCCTTCTTCAGGCTGATTGTCTTCTGGTGAAGTTAAGATTGTCTGTTCTGTTCCCCCTTGCTGCAAGCTTACTGCTTCAGTACTGTTTGGAACTTCAATTTCATTCTCTTCTGATGTATTCCAGATTAGAATATCTTCTAACAGAATCCCTTTTGCTTTCTGGTTCTTGTTCTGGTCTTGTGTTTGATCAACATCTAGGTCTCTGTCACTAATAACAGATTCATCAAAAACAATATGAGGTGTTACTTCCACAATGTGAGTCCTTTGGTTAAAACCCTGTAAGCTTTGCTAACATCAGAATATCCTAAGAATATTCCTGGATCAGCTTTGCTATCAAAAGTTTTCAACTGAGATTTCCCATTATTGTGAATGTAACACTGACAGCCAAAAGAGCGAAAATAATTAATCCTGGGTTTTCTGTTGTTCCATATCTCGTAGGGTGTCTTCCCATGTCTGATTGTAACAACTGATCTGTTCTGTGTGTAGCATGCTGTATAGATGGCTTCTGCCCAAAATTTCTTTGGCAATCTGGTTGCATTGAGCATAGTACGAGCTGCTTCTTTTAGTGATCTGTTTCTTCTCTCAACTATTCCATTCTGTTGAGGAGTTCTAGCAGCAGATGTCTGATGAGTAATTCCCATCTGGTTGCAGTAATCCTCAACTTTCTGGTTTAGAAATTCTGTTCCACGATCTGTTCTGATGGTGGTAACAGAAACTTCCTTTTTCTTGGTGATCTTGTTGAGAAAATTTGGCAGCTTCTCCAGAGTTTCTTTCTTCTTATGCAAGAATATTACCCAAGTAAATCTTGAATAATCATCAATGATGACTAGAGTATATTTCCTACCATTTATGCTTAATGGTTTAACTGGACCAAATAAGTCTAAATGTAGTAATTCTAGTATTCTGGTTGAGCTCTGGGTAGACTTGCTTGAAAAAGATGTTCTGGTTTGCTTTCCAGCTTGACATGCTTCACAGATGTGATTCTTGTCATATATTTGATCTGGTATTCCTTCAACTAGTTTTTCTCGTGCAATCTTATTGATTGTTTTAAAGTTGAGATGGCTTAATCTTTTATGCCATAGCCAGCTAGTTTCTGACACTGTCTTAGTGACCAGACAGGTCTCTATCTGGTTGTTCCATTGCACAATATATAGTCTATCCTGCAATATTCCGGTAAGGAGTATCTCATCTCCTTCCTTGTTCTTCACCAGACAGTTGTTAGTGTCAAAAATAATTTGATTACCATTTGTACAGAACTGACTTACAGAGAACAGATTGTGGCTGAGACCTTCAACATATGAGACATTTGAAATGGTGGTCTTGCCTACTTTTATGTTTCCATATCCTCTGGTATATCCTTTTGAATTACATCCAAAAGTGACATGAGGTCCTGGTTTCTCTATGTAGTCTGATAGTAGGTTCTTGTCACATGTCATGTGTTTTGAACAGCCACTATCAATTATCCAGATTGATCCTTTTGCAATCTTACTTCTTCTTGCAGCCTTCTGGTCCTGCAATTAAATAGATTTAGCTACCCTTTATTGTCTGGGTGCTTGGTTATTAGCAAAGATCCCTTTTTGAATCCAAAATAGCTTTAAATTTGGAACAGTAATGTAGCTGGTGATGATATTCCCATTCTTATCAACAATAGACTTTGAGTGAAGAACAGATGGATGGTATCTCTCTGATCCTTTGCTTTCTGCTTTCTTCTGTGATGTCCTGTTGACTTTATTTTTGGGCTGTTGTTTGGATTCAGTGCAATAGGCAGGATGTCCTTTGGTTTGATGATATTGTCTGTTACCAACTTGTTTAACAATCATCTTCTGGGGAAGATCTTTCTTATTTTTCAAGTTTATTACTTGATCTGGTATCTGACTTCTTTCTGGTACGAATTTCATTGGACCTGCTGCTTTTTCTGTGTGACCTAGATATCCTAATCCAGACGTGCCTTTCTGTTGTATGTTGATGAGTAGTTTGGCACGTTCATCACTTCTGTAGATCATATCTCTGCCTTTCTTTATCTTTTCTTCAGCAATGTTGTTCCTATTTATAAGATCTTTGACTTTCGAGTTCAAGGAATGAATCTCACTGTCTTTGCTCTTGATCTGTTCTTCCAGAACATTGATATTAGCAACAAATTTAGTGTTTGCTTTACTCAATATCTCTTCAGTTTTCTTCA
>JAPKLX010002049.1:0-15719 GCA_026898415.1 Leonotis leonurus
AGAGGAACTATCTGGATTATAGATAGTGGCTGTTCAAAACACATGACTTGTGACAAGAATCTACTGACAGATTACATAGAGAAACCAGGCCCACAGGTCACTTTTGGATGTAATTCAAAAGGATATACCAGAGGGTATGGAAACATCAAAGTTGGCAAGACCACTATCACGAATGTGTCATACGTGGAGGGTCTTAGTCACAATCTGTTTTCCGTAAGTCAGTTTTGTGCTAATGGTAATCAGATTGTTTTTTATACTAACAACTGTCTGGTGAAGAACAAGGAAGGAGATGAAATACTCCTTACCGGTAAACTGCAGGATAGATTATATATTGTCCAGTGGACCAATCAGATCGAGACCTGCTTAGTCACTAAGACTGTATCAGAAACCAGCTGGTTATGGCATAAGAGATTAAGCCATCTTAATTTCAAATCAATCAACAGGATTGCCAAGGAAAGGTTAGTAGAAGGACTACCAGATCAAGTGTATAATAAAGATCACATATGTGATGCTTGTCAAGCTGGAAAACAGACCAGATCATCCTTTACAAGCAAAGCAGCTCACTCAACTTCAAGGATACTAGAGCTGTTACACCTTGATCTGTTTGGACCAGTCAAACCACTAAGCATCAATGGGAGAAAGTACACTTTGGTAATCATAGATGATTACTCAAGATTCACTTGGGTTATCTTTCTGATGAAGAAGAAAGAGACTCTAGACAAGCTCCCTGATTTTCTACACAAGATCACTAAACAGAAAGAGATGAGTATAACCTCTATCAGAACAGATCGAGGAACAGAATTTCTCAACCAGAAGATTGAAGCATATTGCAACAAGATGGGAATCACACATCAAACGTCTGCTGCTCGGACTCCTCAACAGAATGGAGTTGTTGAAAGGAGAAACAGATCACTCAAAGAAGCAGCACGCACAATGCTCAACTCGACTAATCTACCAAAGAAATTCTGGGCAGAAGCCATCTACACTGCCTGTTATACTCAAAACAGATCATCCATCACACTCAGACATGGAAAGACACCATATGAAATATGGAACAACAGAAAGCCTAAGATTTCTTATTTTAGAACTTTTGGCTGTTTATGTTACATACACAACAATGGAAAATCTCATTTGAAAACTTTTGATAGCAAAACTGACCCTGGAATATTCTTAGGATATTCTGATGTCAGTAAAGCTTATCGAGTTTACAATAAGAATTCTCATATTGTGGAAGTAACACCTCATGTTGTTTTTGATGAGTCTATTGTTGAGTACAGATCACTAGATGGAAAGCAGACAGAAAACCAGGTGACTACCAGAAGGATGAATGAACTTTTACTTGAAGATATTCTTACTTGGAATTCAAAGAGTGAGGATGAAGAAGTTATCACTCAACCTGTTGCTGAGGAGATCATACAGCAAGGGGGAATATCACTACCTAACCTGGATGAGAACAGATCATCAACAGAATACAATGATACAATTACTACAAATGATGATCAACATCCAGAAGAAAGCCCAGATGAGAATCCATTTCATGCTACATCAACAGCACACCCTGAATATGAGGAACCAACAAATCAAACTAATCCTGAGTTATCTGATGAAGAAATGACCAGGAGAAGAAGATGGATACAAGACCATCCACTAGAACAGATCGTTGGAAACCCATCAGATCGTGTGAAAACCAGAAGAATGCATGGAGAAAGTGCTTTGTTGAGCTGTTATCTCTCTCGCATGGAGCCATCTGATGCTTATGAAGCACTTCAAGATGCAGATTGGATAATAGCAATGCAAGAAGAACTCAATGAGTTCAAAAGAAATGAAGTCTGGTATCTCGTGGACAGACCCAAACACCAAGGAGTAATAGGTGTAAAATGGGTGTTCAAAAACAAACGAGATGAGAATGGTGAAGTAGTCAGAAACAAAGCCAGATTAGTAGCTAAAGGCTATAATCAACAAGAAGGCATTGATTTTGATGAAACGTTTGCACCAGTAGCCAGATTAGAAGCTATAAGGCTATTTCTAGCATATGCTGCTCACAAACGGTTCAAGGTATACCAGATGGATGTCAAAAGTGCCTTCCTCAATGGTATTCTTGAAGAAGAAGTATATGTGGAACAACCACCTGGATTTGAAGAAGCAGATCCAGATCAGAAAGTATACAGACTGGCTAAGGCAGTCTATGGTCTAAAACAAGCCCCCAGAGCTTGGTATGAGACCTTATCATCTTTCCTACTAGAATCTGGATTTAGAAGAGGATCTGTTGACAAGACTTTGTTCATCATCAAAGTCAAAGAAAACATTCTCTTAGTTCAGATCTATGTAGATGATATTATCTTTGGATCTCAATCTACCTATATGTGTGACAAATTTGCTGAACTTATGAAAAATAAGTATCAAATGTCCATGATGGGAGAAATGAGTTTCTTTTTAGGTTTGCAGGTCAAGCAGCTACCAGATGGTATCTTTATTAATCAGACAAAATACATCAACGATCTGCTAGCCAAGTTTGGATTAAAAGACAGTAATTCAGTGAAAATCCCAATGCAGACCAATGGGAAAATTGGTCCAGATCCCGAAGGAAAACCAGCAAACATTACACAATATAGAGGGATCATAGGATCACTACTCTACCTAACTGCAAGTCGACCGGACATTACCTTTGCAGTAGGAGTATGTGCAAGATATCAAGCAAATCCCAAAGAGTCTCACATGGAAGCAGCTAAGAAGATACTAAGATACCTTAAGGGAACAGCCCAAATAGGATTATGGTATCCATGTGAAGACAACTTTGAGCTAACTGGATACACTGACTCAGATTACGCTGGATGCAAACTGGATAGAAAGTCAACATCTGGTACATGTCAGTTTCTAGGAAATAAACTGATCTCTTGGTTCTCTAAGAAACAGACATCAGTTGCCACCTCAACTACAGAGGCAGAATACATGGCAGCAGGAAGTTGCTGTGCACAAATACTGTGGTTAAGACAACAGCTTAAAGACTATGAGATTGATGTCAAGGAAATTCCAATTTTCTGTGACAGCTCAAGTGCTATAGCAATCACACAGAATCCTGTTTTGCATACCAGATGCAAACATGTTGATGTGAGACATCACTTTATAAGAGATCATGTTGAAAGAAAACATGTACAGATTGAGAAAATACACACTGAAGTTCAGAGAGCAGACATTCTCACCAAGGCATTACCAGAAGAAAGGTTTAAGATGCTTTGTGGAAAACTTGGACTTTTAAATCTTGAAGAAAGGACCAGATTGATCTGAACCACATCAAATTCAGTATTCCAACAGGGAATCAAAACCAGATCATCATGGTGCAGATTGATAAACTCCAGCTTATTTGCAAAATCTAACAGGGAACTACTACCAGATCACTAAGTATATGTAAACAACAGATTGATCATAATTCCAACTGGGAATTCATTAAAGGAGTCAACCAGATCGATAGTCATCACCATAAATGAGATTGACCTCAACCAGATTACCTAATGCCACGTGGATATGGAATTAATATTTCTATTAATTATTATAGTACTTGGTTAAGGGGGAAAGGTCAACTATATACGGCGACTAATTATCTATATTCTGACATTAGATATCAAAATCTTTTATTTTTGATGATTACATACAGTAATTGGGAGACGTGATCGAGAAAATATATACCAAATCAAGAAAAAGGGAGACAAAAGACTGCAACAAAGATAACGCGCCATATCACAACCGTTCGATTATAGCGCGTGTATCACACGATCAAGAGAAACGACTAAGGGTTGAAAACCTAGTACATGGAAAGGCGGGAAAGCTGAAAAAGGGAAGGATTTCTAATTTTCTTATTAATCTTCTTATCTTCTCTTTCGCGTGTATAGACTGATAAGGTGTTTCGTGTATCACTCACACTTCCATATTTCTCGAAACACTTAGAAAATTTTCTGCCTTCCAAAATTCTCTCTTCCTTCGCAAAACTCTCCCTTTCTAGCAAAAATGGCTCCCAAATCATCTGTTTTTCTGGAACAAGCAAACTTTTTGAAACCTTATATTCACCAAGACCTCTTTGCAGTTCTTGACACCTTCGGGTTTCATAAACTGGAAAAGGCATTCGACCTTGTTCGCCAGTGCAAAGGTTTCTTATTTCGTTTTAACTCTTATTCGTATGTCAAATGTTTTTACTCTGTTTTTTATTTCTTTGTGTGTGATCTCTGTCAAATATCATAGAACTGTATAAACTGTTTTTGTGGCACTTATACTTCACTGATGGAAGAATAGTGCTCACATCTATACTATTGTGTTCTATGTAGGTTTCTGCAAAATTATTACTTCACACCCGGTGCACTTCCTACCCAAGGATGTTGTTGCCTTCTACCTCTCATGGCAGGGAGAGAGAGGTGGAGATGAGGCCACCATCAGGGTGAGTAAAGGGAATACTGTCAGCAACACTCCCTACAATGTTATCAACCTTATCAACGCTGCTTATAAAGTCAAGGATGATGGATTAGAACTGGGTGAAATTACTGCAGAACAGCTGCAAGAAGCTGTGGAGATGGTCATGATCGTGCCCATCCATTACACAAACAGGATGTTTGTTCGCTCACTTCTCGCACCAGAGTTCAGGATCCTGTTTGAATTCGTTCAGCGGATTTTCCTCAATCACAATGGGTCCTACGACCAGGTTACACCTGAAAAGTTCAGGATATTAGCTGCAGTGGTTCTTGATCTGCCTGTCAACTGGAGCAGGATCTTATACGATCTCTTGGCAAAGGAGGCCAAGATGATCCTATTCGTGAAAGGCAGCTCCCCTGGCATTGAAGTTAAAAGGAGCACACTTCGACATTCCACAAAGATCAGCTTTATGTTGGAATCATTCTTTCCTCATCACCAATGGGATACAGCAATTGAGTTCAATGCGAAACAGCATTTTCCAAAGGACCAACATCAGATTGAAATGTCAATGGGCATTTCAGCAAATCTGATTACCAGAGCAAAGGACCCTGTAGTCTTTAATGCTCTGATGGAGATGGGGAACTCGAATCCCATCTGGATTCCTCCATCCGGTCCAGCAGAACACTCCACAAAATCTAAGGTCACCAAGGAGAAGCCAGCTGAGAGAACCCCTTCCAAGAGAGTGACCAGGAGGGCCAGTTCTGTTGAAACAGATACTTCTACCGCAGCACAGCAGCCCAAACCCAAACGCAGAAGGCTTCACAAACTCTCTGCCGAGATACAGACCGAAGCCCCTACTGCTGCAGAAACTGTAATCCCTCAACAGGAGGTTGAGGAGGAAGAAGTTGTAATAATTGGTGAACCAGAAGATGTGGAGCCTCTGTCTACAGTACACCCAGATCAGCCCAGGGACCTTTCTCCAGCTCACACGATCAGCTCATCTTCTGCTGAGCCTCTAGAGCAAATCAATGAAGAAGATGAAGAAACAATTGAATCTTCAGATGAAGATGTGGAGAATAAAACAGCTCAGTCAGTAGTCAAAATGATTGAAGCAGAAGCAGACAGAGCTGTCCTCAGCATATTTCCAAGCATCCAGCTCACACCAGAGAGCTACGATGCAGCTAAGAGAGTCAAACTATTGCTGCTGATCAAAGACAAGGAGTTCTATGTTTTAGATGCACTTCTTAAAATCAGAACAATTGACCAGCTCAAGGCAGAAGAAGCCACACTGTTAAATATTTTTGAAGTTTCATCAGTTGCTGAGCTCAGAGAAAGCTACTCACAATCCATCCTTGCAATAGCTCAGCTAGAAGCTCAGAAGCTACAGATAAATCTGAGAGAAATATATGAGAAGGCTGGAAAGCTAGACTTTTATGACAGTGTAGTTGATAAAGAAGATGTTGAAACTGCCCCATCTGCTGCTCACCAACAGGGTGCAGAAATAGCAGAACCTGCACCAGACCAGGTCATGACTGACACTGGTGTGCAGATCACTACCCCACCTGTACCAACTGAGGAAGAACCAGAAACGAAAGAACTCCTTGGACAGAACATCGGAGGCGAGCTCCCCAATGACATCATCACTCCTGCTGTTGCAGCTGCACAGAACATACATGTGCAGACATACACCTTGGAAGATATATTGATGGACCAACATCAATCCCTATCTCACATTCAAATCAGAGATCTCATCTCCAAGAAGGTGGATCAGTACATGTATGGAACACTGACCACAGTTCAAGATGAAGCCACACGTATACTCACAGAGTTCAACGACCACCTGCAAGCTCAGGTCAATAAGGTCGATTCTGATCTGAGGCGAATCTGTAGACTGAAGATTGAAGAGATCAGTAAGAAACTAGATGATGATCGGGCTGCCGCTGATGAGAGGAAAGCTCAGATAGATCAAAGCCTATTTTCAACTGAATTCAAAGTGAATGAGATGTACAAAATCATCAGTGCCTTTGCAGAAAAGGAGAAGGACATGGTACACGCCATAGTCAAGGAGCAGACTGATGGTCTCACAGCAGACATCGTCAAAGAGGCTAATTCATACACCAGATCACTCCTCAGGCAGTTTGAAACTGATGGCAAATCCTTTGTGGAAAGGAAGTTACACGATCTGCACTACCCAACATCCACTCTAATCAAATCCTACTTTGATGAAACTGCAGACATCAAGGCAGCACAAGAAGAGATCAAATCTGACCTGGCCAACACACAGGCCTCTCTTCAGAAACAGATCAATGACTCCAATCTCAACATTACATCGCTGCTGTCTAGCAGATTTGAATCGGACAAAGAGGTCGCAGAGTTGAAGACCGAGGTCACCTCCCTCAAGACATTCATTCAATCATTTATTGATGATGTCGAAAAGGGGGAAGGGATTGGGAAGAAAAAGCTGTCATCTGCTGCACAGGAGAAGAAGAAAGAGAAAGCAGCACAAGAGAAACAGAAGAGCTTGTCTGGATCTAGTGCATCAACTGCAAAGAAACCAACTATCATACCAGATCGACCTAGTCCAGTCAGCTCTCCTTCATTCCAAGCACAGAAAACTTTTACTCCAAGCAGATCATCCCAACCACCAAAGAAAAAGAAAAGAGCAGGATCCAGCTGGTTCTCTTCTGCTCCTATCCGAAGATCACTGACCAAACAGGGAGAGACCAACTGGGTCCCAGATCACTTGAAGGAAGGATTTGAAGGCCTGAAATATGGATTTATCATGTGTCGCTATTTCCTCAAGGAACCTCTTTACTGTGAGGGGTCACCAAATGAAGCCTTCAATCTATACCTTGATCAAAACGATGCAAAAGATCTGGTGGAGGAGATCAGAACAGCAGCTGCTAAAGCCCAAATCTCAATAACTGCTCCAGAAAGGGAGTTCAGAACCTGTCCCACCATCCCTGGGACAGACCTCCCTGACAAGACTTTTCTGCTAAACTTCATAAATCAACTAGCAGAAAACAGAGGGTATAAGGTGGATGCTGAAGACCCTGACTACATAAGAGTAAGAGAAGGGGTATACGAAAGCGTGCAGCTTATCTCTGATGAGACCAGAGCAAAGCTGAAGAGACAACAGGAAGAGAAAAGAAAAAGCAGATAGACTTATTTCTCATATCTTCATGATCTGCTTTTCTTATGTTTTTGTTTTGATCTTTCTGTAAACTCTTTTGTCTGCAATATATGAAGCATTTTTTCTTGAGTTTCTGATGACAACTTTTTATTGTCCAGAACACATATGAAAATATCCTAAAACGTTATAAACTTAATAACGTAATTTGATCAATCTGGAAAACCAGACCAGATCGATCTGTATAAGCTGATAGGATTCATTTTGTAAAGTGTGGTTTCGACATCATCAACAAGGGGGAAATTGTTGGGAACCCTAAAGATTTTAGTGTTGATGATGGTATCTCGAAACACACTTAGCTTAGCACTAATCTGTTCCTCATGTAAAACCAGATCACTATGGATAAAGATGATTTCTGTTATGGAACAGATTAGGAGATGACTTAAAATGTAAAGGAGATGTTCCTATAGAAGTCATTCTCAACTTAGAATAGGATGAAGGTCAAGATTTCACGCCCAAAGGAATCGATCTACTGTAACAGACAGCGACCAGATCGATGACCAGATCGATGCCTACAGCGATGAACCAGAGCGATTGAGTCATCAAGCCATTAGCTGACATCATCCTACACATCATATACACTTGCCACGACAAGATCAAAGTCCATCCAACAGGGTTTGGAAAGATGATCTACGAGTTAAACATATAAGGAAAGAGACCGTTAACAATCTGATTTCCATAAATCAAAGATTGAGTCAACCTTTCCTATATGGCAAGAACAGATATGATGGAAACCATTGATTGGCAATATACCATCTATCCCACGCCAATCAACAACGGCTAGAATTTAAAAATTCAAAGCCTATATAGTTGAAGACAACAATCTGGAAAAATAGAGAATACACGCGAGCTATACTGCAATTATCCTTCAAGTTTTCTGCATTCCAGACTTAGAGCTTCAACATTCTGTGATTCTACATCACACCAACCACCTCGATTCAAGTCTGTCTTGTCGAGAGAAAGGAGATAACCCTGCTAGCTAGTAGTTTTCTAGTGGTAACGTAGAGGTAATCTGTTGTAAAGGGACACGACCCTTCATTCGTGCATAAGTATCACTCTAGTTGTGATTGGTACTTGTGACTCGTTCTCCACGAGTATAAAGAAGCAGAGTATCCTAGTAGTGGATAATCTGGTCTAGTTTTGACCAGATCGTGGACGTAGGGATTTCCCGAACCACGTTAAACAACTGTGTGCTTTACATTCCTGCATTCTTTATATCTTCTGTTGATTATTATTCTAACTCTCTACACTCTCATCCATCTGCATCTCAAACAATCTCCTAAACGATCTGGTTAATTTTCTAAGGTTTTCTAAACAAGAGCATTCACTAATCCACCATTATTCCGCACTCACTCTACACTTAGAAAGTAATAAGATCACTCTTATTGTCTGCTAAGTGTTTTCACTAAGAGAGTAATCTGTTTGGACTAAATCAGCTACTGATCTGCATATCGATCTGTTCAGTCACTGCCGAGCAATTTCTTGTATAGAATAGCTTGCGCTCTCTTATAAATCGTCAAGTAAAACTAAAAAGTCAGTATTTGGTGTATTCCCCCCCCCATACACCAAACCTTGCTCTTTCGGGACCAACAAGTGGTATCAGAGCAGTGGTTCAAACTGACCATTGTTTTGTTTCACAGGGTTAAAACCTGCGTGGTCTACTTGAATAGATCTAGAAAAACCTTTTTCATTCACTTGCATACTGTCTGTTATGGAGTCTTCTGTTATCAGGGCCTGCGAAGAATTCTCAATTCAAGGATATAGAGAATGGAGTTTCAGGATCAAAATGTGCCTCAAAGCCCATCATTGCTTAATGTGGAAAGTAATAGAAGAAGGACCATTGGCAATTACAGAAGAAACCACTCGTATCACTGAGACAAGAGCGGTTAAAGAAACCGTACTAAAGGATCCCAGAAAATATACCTCTGAAGAAAGGAGAGAAGCTAATCTTGATGATTTTGCTAAAGGAATTATCTCCAGCACGGTCAAAGGCATACTTCTGGCCAAAATCCAAGATCTGGATACTGCCAAAGAGATGTGGGAAGCCTTAAGAGACCTAGCCCTAGGATCTGAAGTTATGATCGAGAACAAACTGTCTCTAGCCTGCAACAAATACGATGAATTCAAAATGAAACCAGGCGAGACAATAGAACAGATGAAGATGAGATTCACTGGAATACTCCTTGAGATATCTGCGTTCAAAAAGAACAAATATACTCAAAGGGAGAAGAACATGAAAGTACTTAGAGCACTTCCACCAAGCTGGGAGATCTATGCTGCGATGCAACCTCTAAGAGCAGACTTCAATGATCTGTCCACTGAAGCCTTATTTGATCATCTCGAAGGTCATGAATGTGACATTCAAAGAATTCGAGGACCAGATCATCTGTCCAAAAAGGCAGAAAACAGCTCAAAGAAGGACAAAGAGGTAGCCTTCAAAGCGAAGAGCAAACCAGATGATCCTTCTGAGTCTGCTGCTCCAGATGAAGAGAAAGGCTATGACAAACTCTTAAAAGAGTTTGCGATGATTGCCAAACGAATGGACAAGATGGAGACCAGATCGAAGAAGTACAGACGCTTCTACAAAGATAATAAGAGTCCAAGAAGCAGTTTTCTAAAACAACAAAGACTTCAAGCTCTACAGACTATACCTGCTTTGAATGTGGCAGAACAGGTCACTTCAAAACAGATTGTCCTGATCTGTCCAGAAGTCAAAGAGATGAGCTAAGAGCCAAAAGAGATCGAAAGCTTAATATGAGCGCAAAGCCATGATAGCTGAACAGAACTCAAGCAGCTCGAGTCACTTCTCTGACAGCTCATCAGAAAATGATGAAGCCTTCATTGCTGACGATGAAGAAAGCTGGAATGAATGCTATGTAGGATTGGACAACGGGCTAGATGAAGTTGAGGTAAATTCTTGCTACTCAAATTCCTCAAATAATGAAAATAATCTTGAACAGGAAAGTGAAGATCAAGCAGAATACTCATGGAATGAAATAGATGAGATGTTCAAAAGCTACTCAAGCATCAAGAGGCTGTTTAAAGAAGTTGTTGAAGAGAATGACAGATTGAAGAAAGTTGAGCAAATCTTAAGCACAGCAAATACACAATTTGTCGCTAAAATAAACGATCTGGAAGAACAGATCAAGAGCAAAAACAGTGAGATCCACTCACTTAATTCAAAAGTCAAGGATCTGGTTACCAGAAACAATGTTGCTGAAGAAAAGATCAAGAAGGGAAAGGAAATGATATACAAGAGTGATGAGCGTGCCAAGTTGCTAATCAATATGCAACAAAAGGGCACATCTGGTTTGGGATATCCAGGTCACTCAGAAAAATCTTCAGGAACTATAAGCTTCGTACCAGAAAGGAAGAAAATACCAGATCAAGTAAAAGACTTGAAAAACCAGAAAGGTTATCCTCAAAAGATGATAATAAAAGATGCAAAGAACAGGCAATATCATCAAACAAATGGACAACCAGCTCACTATACAGAAACAGAAAGAGAAAATGTCAACAGGACAAAAATTGTCAACAAGACTACCAAGAAAGGATTAAAGAAAGATGAAATAGAGAAATATCATCCATCTGAAATTCACTCACTATCTAAAGTTGATAATGATGGAAATACCATTACCTGCTATATTTCTGTTCCTAACCCCAAAATGTTCTGGATTCGAAAAGGAACATTTGCTAATAATCAAGCACCCAAACGTTGAAAGGGTAGCTAAGCTTAATCAATTGCAGGATCAAAGAACTGCAAGAAGGAGTAAGATAGCAAGAGGAACTATCTGGATTATAGATAGTGGCTGTTCAAAACACATGACTTGTGACAAGAATCTACTGACAGATTACATAGAGAAACCAGGCCCACAGGTCACTTTTGGATGTAATTCAAAAGGATATACCAGAGGGTATGGAAACATCAAAGTTGGCAAGACCACTATCACGAATGTGTCATACGTGGAGGGTCTTAGTCACAATCTGTTTTCCGTAAGTCAGTTTTGTGCTAATGGTAATCAGATTGTTTTTTATACTAACAACTGTCTGGTGAAGAACAAGGAAGGAGATGAAATACTCCTTACCGGTAAACTGCAGGATAGATTATATATTGTCCAGTGGACCAATCAGATCGAGACCTGCTTAGTCACTAAGACTGTATCAGAAACCAGCTGGTTATGGCATAAGAGATTAAGCCATCTTAATTTCAAATCAATCAACAGGATTGCCAAGGAAAGGTTAGTAGAAGGACTACCAGATCAAGTGTATAATAAAGATCACATATGTGATGCTTGTCAAGCTGGAAAACAGACCAGATCATCCTTTACAAGCAAAGCAGCTCACTCAACTTCAAGGATACTAGAGCTGTTACACCTTGATCTGTTTGGACCAGTCAAACCACTAAGCATCAATGGGAGAAAGTACACTTTGGTAATCATAGATGATTACTCAAGATTCACTTGGGTTATCTTTCTGATGAAGAAGAAAGAGACTCTAGACAAGCTCCCTGATTTTCTACACAAGATCACTAAACAGAAAGAGATGAGTATAACCTCTATCAGAACAGATCGAGGAACAGAATTTCTCAACCAGAAGATTGAAGCATATTGCAACAAGATGGGAATCACACATCAAACGTCTGCTGCTCGGACTCCTCAACAGAATGGAGTTGTTGAAAGGAGAAACAGATCACTCAAAGAAGCAGCACGCACAATGCTCAACTCGACTAATCTACCAAAGAAATTCTGGGCAGAAGCCATCTACACTGCCTGTTATACTCAAAACAGATCATCCATCACACTCAGACATGGAAAGACACCATATGAAATATGGAACAACAGAAAGCCTAAGATTTCTTATTTTAGAACTTTTGGCTGTTTATGTTACATACACAACAATGGAAAATCTCATTTGAAAACTTTTGATAGCAAAACTGACCCTGGAATATTCTTAGGATATTCTGATGTCAGTAAAGCTTATCGAGTTTACAATAAGAATTCTCATATTGTGGAAGTAACACCTCATGTTGTTTTTGATGAGTCTATTGTTGAGTACAGATCACTAGATGGAAAGCAGACAGAAAACCAGGTGACTACCAGAAGGATGAATGAACTTTTACTTGAAGATATTCTTACTTGGAATTCAAAGAGTGAGGATGAAGAAGTTATCACTCAACCTGTTGCTGAGGAGATCATACAGCAAGGGGGAATATCACTACCTAACCTGGATGAGAACAGATCATCAACAGAATACAATGATACAATTACTACAAATGATGATCAACATCCAGAAGAAAGCCCAGATGAGAATCCATTTCATGCTACATCAACAGCACACCCTGAATATGAGGAACCAACAAATCAAACTAATCCTGAGTTATCTGATGAAGAAATGACCAGGAGAAGAAGATGGATACAAGACCATCCACTAGAACAGATCGTTGGAAACCCATCAGATCGTGTGAAAACCAGAAGAATGCATGGAGAAAGTGCTTTGTTGAGCTGTTATCTCTCTCGCATGGAGCCATCTGATGCTTATGAAGCACTTCAAGATGCAGATTGGATAATAGCAATGCAAGAAGAACTCAATGAGTTCAAAAGAAATGAAGTCTGGTATCTCGTGGACAGACCCAAACACCAAGGAGTAATAGGTGTAAAATGGGTGTTCAAAAACAAACGAGATGAGAATGGTGAAGTAGTCAGAAACAAAGCCAGATTAGTAGCTAAAGGCTATAATCAACAAGAAGGCATTGATTTTGATGAAACGTTTGCACCAGTAGCCAGATTAGAAGCTATAAGGCTATTTCTAGCATATGCTGCTCACAAACGGTTCAAGGTATACCAGATGGATGTCAAAAGTGCCTTCCTCAATGGTATTCTTGAAGAAGAAGTATATGTGGAACAACCACCTGGATTTGAAGAAGCAGATCCAGATCAGAAAGTATACAGACTGGCTAAGGCAGTCTATGGTCTAAAACAAGCCCCCAGAGCTTGGTATGAGACCTTATCATCTTTCCTACTAGAATCTGGATTTAGAAGAGGATCTGTTGACAAGACTTTGTTCATCATCAAAGTCAAAGAAAACATTCTCTTAGTTCAGATCTATGTAGATGATATTATCTTTGGATCTCAATCTACCTATATGTGTGACAAATTTGCTGAACTTATGAAAAATAAGTATCAAATGTCCATGATGGGAGAAATGAGTTTCTTTTTAGGTTTGCAGGTCAAGCAGCTACCAGATGGTATCTTTATTAATCAGACAAAATACATCAACGATCTGCTAGCCAAGTTTGGATTAAAAGACAGTAATTCAGTGAAAATCCCAATGCAGACCAATGGGAAAATTGGTCCAGATCCCGAAGGAAAACCAGCAAACATTACACAATATAGAGGGATCATAGGATCACTACTCTACCTAACTGCAAGTCGACCGGACATTACCTTTGCAGTAGGAGTATGTGCAAGATATCAAGCAAATCCCAAAGAGTCTCACATGGAAGCAGCTAAGAAGATACTAAGATACCTTAAGGGAACAGCCCAAATAGGATTATGGTATCCATGTGAAGACAACTTTGAGCTAACTGGATACACTGACTCAGATTACGCTGGATGCAAACTGGATAGAAAGTCAACATCTGGTACATGTCAGTTTCTAGGAAATAAACTGATCTCTTGGTTCTCTAAGAAACAGACATCAGTTGCCACCTCAACTACAGAGGCAGAATACATGGCAGCAGGAAGTTGCTGTGCACAAATACTGTGGTTAAGACAACAGCTTAAAGACTATGAGATTGATGTCAAGGAAATTCCAATTTTCTGTGACAGCTCAAGTGCTATAGCAATCACACAGAATCCTGTTTTGCATACCAGATGCAAACATGTTGATGTGAGACATCACTTTATAAGAGATCATGTTGAAAGAAAACATGTACAGATTGAGAAAATACACACTGAAGTTCAGAGAGCAGACATTCTCACCAAGGCATTACCAGAAGAAAGGTTTAAGATGCTTTGTGGAAAACTTGGACTTTTAAATCTTGAAGAAAGGACCAGATTGATCTGAACCACATCAAATTCAGTATTCCAACAGGGAATCAAAACCAGATCATCATGGTGCAGATTGATAAACTCCAGCTTATTTGCAAAATCTAACAGGGAACTACTACCAGATCACTAAGTATATGTAAACAACAGATTGATCATAATTCCAACTGGGAATTCATTAAAGGAGTCAACCAGATCGATAGTCATCACCATAAATGAGATTGACCTCAACCAGATTACCTAATGCCACGTGGATATGGAATTAATATTTCTATTAATTATTATAGTACTTGGTTAAGGGGGAAAGGTCAACTATATACGGCGACTAATTATCTATATTCTGACATTAGATATCAAAATCTTTTATTTTTGATGATTACATACAGTAATTGGGAGACGTGATCGAGAAAATATATACCAAATCAAGAAAAAGGGAGACAAAAGACTGCAACAAAGATAACGCGCCATATCACAACCGTTCGATTATAGCGCGTGTATCACACGATCAAGAGAAACGACTAAGGGTTGAAAACCTAGTACATGGAAAGGCGGGAAAGCTGAAAAAGGGAAGGATTTCTAATTTTCTTATTAATCTTCTTATCTTCTCTTTCGCGTGTATAGACTGATAAGGTGTTTCGTGTATCACTCACACTTCCATATTTCTCGAAACACTTAGAAAATTTTCTGCCTTCCAAAATTCTCTCTTCCTTCGCAAAACTCTCCCTTTCTAGCAAAAATGGCTCCCAAATCATCTGTTTTTCTGGAACAAGCAAACTTTTTGAAACCTTATATTCACCAAGACCTCTTTGCAGTTCTTGACACCTTCGGGTTTCATAAACTGGAAAAGGCATTCGACCTTGTTCGCCAGTGCAAAGGTTTCTTATTTCGTTTTAACTCTTATTCGTATGTCAAATGTTTTTACTCTGTTTTTTATTTCTTTGTGTGTGATCTCTGTCAAATATCATAGAACTGTATAAACTGTTTTTGTGGCACTTATACTTCACTGATGGAAGAATAGTGCTCACATCTATACTATTGTGTTCTATGTAGGTTTCTGCAAAATTATTACTTCACACCCGGTGCAC
>JAPKLX010003845.1:0-10575 GCA_026898415.1 Leonotis leonurus
AACTGTCAAGTAAACTGAAAAGTTTGTAATTGGTGTATTCCCCCCCCCCCCCCATACACCAAACCTTGCTCTTTCGGGACCAACAAGTGGTATCAGAGCCAGGTTCAAACTGACCATTGTTTTGTTTCACAAGGTTAATACCTGCGTGGTCTACTTGAATAGATCTAGGAAAACCTTTTTCATTCACGTGCATACTATCTGTTATGGAGTCATCTGTTATCAGGGCTTGCGAAGAATTCTCTATTCAAGGATATAGAGAATGGAGCTTCAGGATCAAGATGTGCCTTAAAGCTCATCATTGCTTAATGTGGAAAGTAATTGAGGAAGGGCCATTGGCAATTACAGAAGAAACCACTCGTATCACTGAGACTGGAGCAGTTAAAGAAACTGTACTAAAGGATCCCAGAAAATATACCTCTGAAGAAAGAAGAGAAGCAAATCTTGATGATTTTACCAAAGGGATCATCTCCAGCACGGTCAAAGGCATACATCTGGCCAAAATCCAAGATTTGGATACTGCCAAAGAGATGTGGGAAGCCTTAAGAGACCTAACCCTAGGATCTGAAGTTATGATCGAGAACAAGCTGTCTCTAGCCTGCAACAAATATGACGAATTCAAAATGAAACCAGGCGAGACAATAGAACAGATGAAAATGAGATTCACTGGAATTCTTCTTGAAATATCTGCGTTCAAAAAGAACAAATATACTCAAAGGGAGAAGAATATGAAAGTTCTTAGAGCTCTTCCACCAAGCTGGGAGATCTATGCAGCAATGCAACCTTTAAGAGCAGACTTCAACGATCTGTCCACTGAAGCCTTATTTGATCATCTCGAAGGTCATGAGTGTGACATTCAAAGAATTCGAGGACCAGATCATCTGTCCAAAAAGGCAGAGAACAGCTCAAAGAAAGATAAAGAGGTAGCCTTCAAAGCGAAAAGCAACCCAGATGATCCTTCTGAGTCTGTTACTCCAGATGAAGAGAAAGGCTATGACAAACTCTTAAAAGAGTTCGCAATGATTGCCAAATGAATAGACAAGATGGAAACCAGATCGAAGAAGTACAGAAGCTTCTACAAAGATAACAAGAGAAACTTCAACAAGAAGTATGACAATGATCGATCTGATGACAAGAACGAGTCTAAAAAGCAGACTGCTAAAACTACAAAGACTTCTAGCTCTACAGACTACACCTGCTTTGAATGTGGGAGAACAGGTCACTTCAAAACAGATTGTCCTGATCTGTCCAGAAGTCAAAGAGATGAGCTAAGAGCCAAAAGAGATCGAAAGCTTAAAAATGAGCGCAAAGCCATGATAGCTGAACAGAACTCAAGCAGCTCGAGTCATTTCTCGGACAGTTCATCAAAAAATGATGAAGCCTTCATTGCTGACGATGAAGAAAGCTGGAATGAATGCTATGTAGGATTGGACAACGGGCTAGATGAAGTTGAGGTAAATTCTTGCTACTCAAATTCCTCAGATAATGATAATGATCATGAACAGGAAAGTGAGAATCAAGCAGAATACTCATGGAATGAAATAGATGAGATGTTCAAAAGCTACTCAAGCATCAAAAGGCTGTTTAAAGAAGTTGTTGAAGAGAATGACAGATTGAAGAAAGTTGAGAAAATTATGAGCACAGCAAATACACAATTTGTTACTAAATTAACCGATCTGGAAGAACAGATCAAGAGTAAAGACAGTGAGATTCACACACTTAACTCAAAAGTTAAGGATCTGGTTACAAGAAACAATGTTGCTGAAGAAAAGATCAAGAAAGGAAGAGAAATGATCTACAAAAGTGATGAGCGCGCCAAGCTGCTAATCAATATGCAACAAAAGGGCACATCTGGTTTAGGATATCCAGGTCACTCAGAAAAGTCCTCTGGAACTATAAACTTTGTACCAGAGAGGAAGCAATTACCAGATCAAGTGAAAGATTTGAAAAACAAGAAAGGTTATCCTCAAAAGATGATAATGAAAGATGCAAAATATAGACAGTATCATCAAACAAAGGGACAACCAGCTCACTACACAGAAACAGAACATATTCAAAAAGCAAATGTCAACAGGACAAAAACTGTCAACAGGACAGCACATGCTAAGAGATGATTGAAAAAGGATGAAATAGAGAGATATCATCCATCTGAAATTCACTCTGTAACTAAAGTAGATAATAAGGGAAACATCATTACCTGCTATATTGCTGTTCCTAACCCTAGAATGTTCTGGATTCGAAAAGGATTGTTTGCTAATAATCAAGCACCCAAACATTGAAAGGGTAGCTAAGTGTGATTAATTGCAGGACCAAAGAACTGCAAGAAGGAGTAAGATAGCAAGAGGAACTATCTGGATTATAGATAGCGGTTGCTCAAAACACATGACGTGTGATAAGAATCTGTTATCATATTACATAGAGAAACCAGGCCCACAGGTCACTTTTGGATGTAATTCCAAAGGATATACCAGAGGGTATGGAAACATCAGAGTAGGCAAGACCACTATCACAAATGTGTCATACGTGGAGGGTCTTAGTCACAATCTGTTTTCTGTAAGTCAGTTTTGTGCTAATGGTAATCAGATTGTTTTTGATACTAACAACTGTCTGGTGAAGAACAAGGAAGGAGATGAAATACTCCTTACTGGTAAACTGCAGGATAGGTTATATATTGTCCAGTGGACAAACCAGATCGAGACCTGCTTAGTCACTAAGACTGCATCAGAAATAAGCTGGTTATGGCATAAGAGATTAAGTCATCTTAATTTCAAATCAATCAACAGGATTGCCAAGGAAAGGTTAGTAGAAGGACTACCAGATCAGGTGTATGATAAAGATCACATATGTGATGCTTGTCAAGCTGGAAAGCAAACCAGATCATCCTTTAGAAGCAAAACAGCTCACTCTACATCAAAGATATTAGAACTGTTACATCTTGACCTGTTTGGACCAGTCAAACCACTGAGCATCAATGGGAGAAAGTACACATTGGTAATCATAGATGATTACTCAAGATTCACTTGGGTTATCTTTCTGCTGAAGAAGAAAGAGACTCTAGACAAGCTCCCTGACTTTTTACACAAGATCATTAAACAGAAAGAGATGAGTATAACCTCTATCAGAACAGATCGAGGAACAGAATTTCTCAACCAGAAGATTGAAGCATATTGCAACAAGATGGGAATCACTCATCAAACATCTGCTGCTCGAACTCCTCAACAGAATGGAGTTGTTGAAAGGAGAAACAGATCACTCAAAGAAGCAGCACGCACAATGCTCAACTCGACCAATCTACCAAAGAAATTCTGGGCAGAAGCCATCTACACTGCCTGTTATACTCAAAACAGATCATCCATTACACTCAGACATGGAAAGACTCCATATGAAATATGGAACAACAGAAAGCCTAAGATTTCCTATTTTAGAACTTTTGGCTGTTTATGTTACATACACAATAATGGGAAATCTCAGTTGAAAACTTTTGATAGCAAAACTGACCCTGGAATATTCTTAGGATATTCTGATGTCAGTAAAGCCTATCGAGTTTACAATAAGAATTCTCATATTGTGGAAGTAACACCGCATGTTATCGTTGATGAGTCTATCGTTGAGTACAGATCACTAAATGAAAAGCTGACAGAGCAAACAGACAATCAGATAACATCCAGAAGGATGAATGACCTATTACTGGAAGATATTCTTATCTGGAATTCAAAAATTGAGGATGAAGAAGCTATCACTCAACCTGCTGCTGAGGAGATCATACAGCAAGGGGGAACATCCCTACCCAATCTGGATGAGAACAGATCATCAACAGAAGACAGTGATACAATTACTACAAATGATGATCAACATCCAGAAGAAAGTCCAGATGAGAATCCATTTCATGCTACATCAACAGCACACCCTGAATTTGAGGAACCAACAGATCAACCTGATCCTGAGTTATCTGATGAAGAAATGACCAGGAGAAGAAGATGGATACAAGATCATCCACCAGAACAGATCGTTGGGAACCCATCAGATCGTGTGAAGACCAGAAGAATGCATGGAGAAAGTGCATTATTGAGCTGTTATCTCTCTCGCATGGAGCCATCTGATGCTCATGAAGCACTTCAAGATGCAGATTGGATAACAGCAATGCAAGAAGAACTCAATGAGTTCAAAAGGAATGAAGTCTGGTATCTCGTGGACAGACCCAAACACCAAGGAGTAATAGGTGTAAAATGGGTGTTCAAAAACAAACGGGATGAAAATGGTGAAGTAGTCAGAAACAAAGCCAGATTAGTAGCTAAAGGCTATAATCAACAAGAAGGCATTGATTTTGATGAAACATTCGCACCAGTAGCCAGATTAGAAGCTATAAGACTATTTCTAGCATATGCTGCTCACAAACGATTCAAGGTATACCAGATGGATGTCAAAAGTGCCTTCCTCAATGGTATTCTTGAAGAAGAAGTATATGTGGAACAACCACCTGGATTTGAAGAGGCAGATCCAGATCAGAAAGTATATAGACTGGCTAAGGCTGTGTACGGTCTAAAACAAGCCCCTAGAGCTTGGTATGAGACATTATCAACCTTTCTGCTAGAATCTGGATTCAAAAGAGGATTTGTTGATAAGACTTTGTTCGTTATCAAAGTCAAAGAACACATTCTCTTGGTCCAGATCTATGTAGATGATATTATCTTTGGATCTCAATCCACCTATCTCTGTGACAAATTTGCTGAACTTATGAAAAATAAGTATCAAATATCTATGATGGGAGAGATGAGTTTCTTTGTAGGACTGCAGGTCAAGCAGCTACCAGATGGTATCTTTATTAATCAGACAAAATACATCAACGATCTGCTGACCAAGTTTGGATTAAAAGACAGTAATCCAGTAAAAATCCCAATGCAGACCAATGGGAAAATTGATCCAGATCCCGAGGGAAAACCAGCTAACATCACACAATACAGAGGGATCATAGGATCACTACTCTACCTAACTGCCAGTCGACCTGACATCACTTTTACAGTAGGAGTATGTGCTAGATATCAAGCAAACCCCAAAGAGTCTCACATGGAAGCAGCCAAGAAGATACTAAGATATCTTAAGGGAACAGCCCAAATAGGATTGTGGTATCCATGTGAAGACAAATTTGAGCTAACTGGATATACTGACTCAGATTACGCTGGATGCAAACTGGACAGAAAGTCAACATCTGGTACATGTCAGTTTCTGGGAAATAAACTGGTTTCCTGGTTCTCGAAGAAACAGACATCGGTTGCCACTTCAACTACAGAAGCAGAATATATGGCAGCTGGAAGTTGTTGTGCACAAATACTGTGGTTAAGACAACAGCTCAAAGACTATGAGATTGATGTCAAGGAAATTCCCATTTTTTGTGACAGCTCAAGTGCTATAGCAATCACCCAGAACCCAGTATTGCACACCCAGAACCCAGTATTGCACACCAGAACCCAGTATTGCACACCAGATGCAATCATGTTGAAAGAAAACATGTACAGATTGAGAAAATACACACTGAGATTCAGAGAGCAGACATTCTCACTAAGGCATTACCAGAAGAAAGATTTAAGATGCTTTGTGGAAAATTAGGACTCTTAAATCTTGAAAATAGGACCAGATTGATCTAACCAGACCAAATTCAATATTCCAACAGGGAAACAAAACCAGATCATCATGGTACAGATTGACAAAATAAAATCCAACAGGGAATTGATATCAGATCACTAAGTATATGTCAATACAGATTGATCGAATTCCAACTGGGAATTACTAAAGAAATCAACCAGATCGATAGTTCTCACCATAAAATTGATTAACCTTGACCAGATCACTTAATGCCACGTGGATACTGAATTAATACATTTCTTATTAATTAGTAATCCATTACTTGATTAAGGGGGAAAGGTCAACTATATACGGCGACTAATTATCTATATTCTGACATTAGATATCACAATCTTTTTTCTTTTGATGATTACATACAGTAATTGGGAGACGTGATCGAGAAAACATCTTCCAAATCAAGAAAAAGAGAAATAAAAGACTGCAACAAAGATAACGCGCCATATCACCACCGTTCGATTATAGCGCGTGCATCACACGATTAAGAGAGGCGACTATGGATTGAAAACCTAGTACATGGAAAGGCGGGAAAGCAGAAAAAGGGAAGGATTTCTGAAAATCTCTTACTACTTTACTTATCTTCTCTTTTGTATATAAATTGATAAGGCGTTTCGTGTATCACTCCCACCTCCATATTTCTCGAAACACTTAGAAAACTTTCTGCCCTCCAAAATTCTCTCTTCCTTCGTAAATCTCTCATTTTCTCGCAACAATGGCTCCTAGATCATCTGCTTTTCTCGACCAAGCAAACTTTCTGAAACCTTACATTCACCAAGACCTTTTCGCGGTGCTTGACACCTTCGTGTTTCATAAACTGGAAAAGGCATTCGATCTTGTCCGCCAGTGCAAAGGTTTCTTGTTTAAAGTTTGTTTAATTTTGTCCCTATCACTTGCATATGACAAACCGTGTTTACTCTGTATATCTACATACCATTACTGCGATATCAATTGTTAGCCTGCATAAATTGCCTTGGAGCACTTATACTTCACTGATGGAAGAATAGTGCTCACATATGCTCTACTATGTTTTCTGTAGGTTTTTACAATATAATTACTTCACACCCGGTGCACTTCCTACCCAAGGATGTTGCTGCCTTCTACCTCTCATGGCAGGGAGAGAGAGGTGGAGATGAGGCCACCATAAGGGTGAGTAAAGGGAATACTGTCAGCAACACTCCCTACAATGTTATCAACCTCATCAACGCTGCTTATAAGGTCAAGGATGAGGGATTAGAACTGGGTGAAATTACTGCAGAACAGCTGCAAGAAGCTGTGGAGATGGTCATGATCGTGCCCATCCATTACACAAACAGGATGTTTGTTCGCTCACTTCTCGCACCAGAGTTCAGGATCCTGTTTGAATTCGTTCAGCGGATTTTCCTAAATCACAATGGATCCTACGACCAAGTCACTCCTGAAAAGTTCAGGATATTGGCTGCAGTGGTTCTTGATCTGCCTGTCAACTGGAGCAGGATCTTATACGATCTCTTGGAAAAGGAGGCCAAGATGATCCTATTCGTGAAAGGCAGCGCCCCTGGCATTGAAGTTAAAAGGAGCACACTTCGACATTCCACAAAGATCAGCTTTATGCTGGAATCATTCTTTCCTCATCACCAATGGGATACAGCAATTGAGTTCAATGCGAAACAGCATTTTCCAAAGGACCAACATCAGATTGAAATGTCGATGGGCATTTCAGCAAATCTGATTATCAGAGCAAAGGACCCTGTAGTCTTTAATGCTCTGATGGAGATGGGGAACTCGAATCCAATCTGGATTCCTCCATCTGGTCCAGCAGATCACTCCACAAAATCTAAGGTCACCAAGGAGAAGCCAGCTGAGAGAACCCCCTCCAAGAGAGTGACCAGGAGGGCCACTTCTGTTGAAACAGATACTTCTACAGCAGCTCAGCCTAAACCAAAATGCAGACGGCTTCACAAACTGACCGCCGAACCTCAGACTGAAGCACCTGCTGCTGCAGAAGCTGCTATCCCTCAACAGGAGGTGGAGGCGGAAGAAGTTGTTGTGCTGGTTGGTGAACCAGAAGATGTGGAACCTCTGTCATTAGTACATCCAGACCAATCCAAAGACTTCTCCCCAGCTCACACGATAAGCTCATCTTCTGCTGAATCTCTGGAACAAATCAATGAAGAAGATGAAGAAGATATTGAATCTTCAGATGAAGACGTGGAGAAGAACACAGCTCAGTCTGTGGTAAAAATGATTGAGGCAGAAGCAGACAGGGCTGTCCTCAACATATTCCCAGGCATCCAGCTCACACCAAAGAGCTATGATGAAGCAAAAATGGTCAAATTGCTGCTGCTGATCAAAGACAAGGAGTTCTATGTTTTAGATGCACTTCTTAAAATCAGAACAATTGACCAGCTCAAAGCAGAGGAAGCCACACTATTAAACATCTTTGAAGTCTCATCTGTCACTGAGCTACGAGAAAGCTACTCACAATCCATCCTTGCAATAGCTCAGCTAGAAGCTCAGAAGCTACAGATCAATCTAAGAGAAATATATGAGAAGGCTGGAAAGCTAGAATTTTATGCCACTATAGTTGATGAAGAAGATGTTGAGTCTGCCCCATCTGTTGCTCACCAACAGAATGCCGACATAGCAGACCCTGCACCAGACCAGGTCATGATTGACACTAGTGTGCCGATCACTACCCCACCAACCGAGGAAGAACCAGAAAAGGAAGAACTCCTTGGACAGACCATCGGAGGCGAGCTCACCAATGACATCATCACTCCTGCTGTTGCAGCTGCACAGAACATACATGTGCAGACATACACCTTGGAAGAAATATTAATGGACCAACATCAATCCCTATCTAACATTCAAATCAGAGATCTCATTTCCAAGAAGGTGGATCAGTACATGTTTGGAACGCTGACCACAGTCCACGATGAAGCCACCCACATACTCACAGAGTTCAACGACCACCTGCAAACTCATGTCAACCAGGTCGACTCTGATCTGAGGCGAATCTGTAAGCTGAAGCTTGAAGAGATCAGCAAGAAAATGGATGATGATAGAGCTGCTGCTGAAGAACGCAAAGCACAGATTGATCAGAGTCTGTTTACTACAGAACTCAAAGTGAAGGAGATGCACAAAATCATCACTGCATTCGCAGAAAAGGAAAAAGACATGGTACACGACATAGTCAAGGAGCAGACTGATGGTCTCACAGCAGACATCGTCAAAGAGGCTAATTCATACACCAGATCACTCCTCAGGCAGTTTGAAACTGATGGCAAATCCTTTGTGGAAAGGAAGTTACACGATCTGCACTACCCAACATCCACTCTAATCAAATCCTATTTTGATGAAACTGCGGACATCAAGGCAGCTCAAGCAGACATCAAATCTGATCTGGCCAACACACAGGCTTCTCTTCAGAAACAGATCAATGACTCCAACCTCAACATCACCTCTCTGTTGTCAGAAAGATTTGAATCTGCCAAAGAGGTCACAGAGTTGAAGGCAGAGGTCACCTCCCTCAAGACATTCATTCAATCATTTATTGATGATGTCGAAAAGGGGGAAGGGATTGGGAAGAAAAAGCCATCTGCTGCGCAAGAGCAGAAGAAAGAAAAAGCAGCAGTAGAGAAAAAGAAGAGCTTGTCAGGATCTGGATCAACTGCAAAGAAACCTGCCCTTATACCAGATCGACCCAGCCCAGCCAGCTCTCCTTCATTCCAAGCACAGAAGACATTTACTCCAAGCAGATCAAGCCAGTCCCAACCACCCAAGAAAAAGAAAAGAGCAGGATCCAGCTGGTTCTCGTCTGCCCCTATATGAAAATCATTGACCAAACAGGGAGAGACCAACTGGGTTCCAGATCATCTAAAGGAAGGATTTGAAGGCCTGAAATACGGGTTCATTATGTGTCGCTACTTCCTCAAAGAACCACTCTACTGTGAGGGGACACCTGATGAAGCTTTTAGCCTATATCTGGACCAGAATGATGCAAGGGATCTGGTGGAGGACATTAGAGCTGCTGCAGCCAAAGCCCAGATCACAATAACTGCTCCAGAAAGGGAATTCAGAACCTGTCCCACCATACCTGGGACAGACCTTCCTGACAAGACCTTTCTGCTGAACTTTATCAATCAACTAGTAGAAAACAGAGGATATAAGGTGGATGCTGAAGACCCTGATTACATAAGGGTAAGAGAAGGAGTATACGAGAGTGTCCAGCTTATATCAGACGAAACCAGAGCAAAACTGAAGAGACAACAAGAGGAGAAAAGAAAAAGCAAATAGATTTATCTCCTTCATATCTTTATGTTCTGCTTTTCTTTTGCTTTTGGATTGATCATCTGTAAATCTTTTTGTCTCTAATATATGGAGCCTTTCTTGAGTTTCTGATGACAACATTTTATTGTCCAGAACACATATGAAAATATCCTAAAACGTTATAAACTTAATAACGTAATTAAATCAATCCTGGATATCAGACCAGATCGCTCTTTATAAGCTGATAGGATATATTCTGTAAAGTGTGGTTTCGACATCATCAACAAGGGGGAAATTGTTGGGAACCCAAAAGTTTTAGTGTTGATGATGGTACTTCGAAACACACTTAGTTAGTTTGTTGTGTATAAGCTGTTCTCGTGTAAAAACAGATCACTAGAAAGAAGGTGGCTTCTGTTTAGGAACAGATTAGGAGATGACTTAAAATGTAAATGAGATATTCCTATAGAAGTCAATCTCAACTTAGAATAGGATGAAGTCAAGGTTCTATGCCAAAGAAGAATCGATCTGCTGTAACAGACAGCAACCAGATCGATGACCAGATCGATACCAACAGCGAGGATGCAGAACGATTCAGTCATCAATCCATCAGCTGACATCATCCTACACATCATATACACTTGCCACATCAAGATCAAAGTCCATCCAACAGGGATTGGAAAGAAGATCTTCGGC
>JAPKLX010003864.1:0-10561 GCA_026898415.1 Leonotis leonurus
CGTCGTAAAAATTAATTATGACAATGAATCCCTGGTTCAGCTGGTATGCTAAGCGAATATTCTGGTCCCGTCACTTCGGCGGGATGGTGACGCAGCTGGTGGGTGCCATGAGCACTTCGGTCTCCGCGGCAGTCATCGACCTGATTGCCCGTGATTACCCGGATCTTGACAAAGCCAAGTACGGGTATGAGGCGATTTCAGATGAGGAGATGCTGCGGGAGTATGCCGAGGTGCTCGTGGAGTGCACCTCGGAGGTGCCGGTGGTGGAGAGGTTGGCCCGGCACAAGTCCTTGTTGTCGAAGAGGGCAGTCCGGCATTGCCCTGTCGACAGGGACGACAAGCTGGAGGCAGCAATTACCGGGCTGGCCAAGGATGCTGCTGTCGATGCCGCTGCCGACACTGCTGGAGGGGGCCAGGAAGGCAATGCTGAGGAAGGAGAGGTTGGCGCCGGAGCCTTGTAGTTTTTTTTTTTTTTTTAGCCTTGTACTTCGTCACCGTTAGGGTGGCGTTTCTTTCGTCCATATATAAAAGAAATCTTTTGTTGAATCTTATTTGTTTTCTTGTAGTTTGCTTCTGGCTTGCATGATACCTCTCACTATATGAAAGAAATATCTGAGCTTCGCCGAGCTGTTGAAATGGCTGAAGTCGAGGCTTCATCTTGGAAGAGCCGAGCTGATAACATCGAGCTCGAAGCCGAGGTGAAGCTTAAAACAGCTCAGGAAAAGCTTGACGAGATGCACGCTAAGTATCTGGAGCTCGATGATAAGTTCAAGCAAGCTGTGGAGGATATCCAGACTTTTAAAGCCATGGTGGAAGAGCATACAGAGTATGAAGATCTCATCCACAAGAGCGGGCGATTAACCATTTACGAGGTCCATATGCAGATTAAAGAAGTTCGCGCTCGGGTGAAGAAGTATATTGAGAAGTACGACGAGGATTCCTGGCATGTTCGGGAGCAGGAAGATGGACTTCTCAAGCTGGGGTCCATGTATAAGACAGTTTTGAACAGAAACCCGAAATTGAAAAGGTGGGTGCAGTCCAAGAATGCCCAACTTGATTCTTCTTCGCGGGACTTCCTGGATGGGAACTTGGCGGGCGTACACCCTCCCAGTGCGGCATTAACCCGAGAGCAAACGCATGTTATATTGATAGTTGATATTAAAATAAAGAATATTAAAATAAAGATTTGGAATTATGGATTATATTGATAATGATCACAGAATCTTATTATAAAAATAATAGTAGCAGTTGAAGCAAGAGAGGTGCACTCTAAAGTAGCTAGGGCACAAGTGTTTCTAAACTAATACGCAGCAGGCGCAGCGCCTCCGTCAGTTTTTGTGGATTAACCTCGACAACAGCGGCGATAGGCGCCATACATGACAGCAGTAACTGTAGCAAGCACGGTTGGAGGAATAGTGATCCTCATTATTCTTCGGAGTTTCCTGGCTTTTGCTATAGTTCTTGTTTTCAGATGATCATGACTATTATCATTAAAACCATCACCGCCATTGTTGTTGTCGTTGTCGGCATTGCCATTTGTAAAGAGAGATTGTTGTGCTAGTGTTGGAGGAGGTAGAGGATATACAACTTGCCCTCGTCCTCCTGCTGGTTCAAGCTGCAACGGATTGCCTGCCAAACTGTCTCAAGAGAGAATCATATATTTGAAACTTCTAAATTGTTATTCACCTTGATACGATAGGCGTGGAAAGTTGTTTAAATGTATTAAAATTCATCAATATATTAATAATGAAAGAAATTAAAAATCAAACTTTTAATTTTAAAATGATGAATAATGGTAATATTTAAATAGTCGTAATAATTAGAATTTTAATTTTTTTAAATATATTAATAATATTTTTTTTTGAACGATTCGGAATTCTAGAATCAATCTATATGATTCGATTTTAAATCATGAATGGAATTCTAGAATCAACCTGTACGATTCGATTTTAAATCATGAATTGTTGTGACAACAATTTGATTCTCGCTCTGAATTTTCAGAATTGTGAATTAACATTCGGTGACCACTTAGAAAAAGTAGAAATTGGTTAGTTAGCTTACCATAAAATCAAGCCATCTTTCTTTGATAAGGATGCCGGTATGGTACCATTGAACTGGTTATTCTCATATCCCTGCATCACAATATCAAATTAATTTAATTATATATATAAAGCTAGATTTATATAAAAAGTATATGTATAAAAAATGAGAA
This sequence comes from Leonotis leonurus, assembly GCA_026898415.1. Lineage (NCBI taxonomy): Eukaryota > Viridiplantae > Streptophyta > Magnoliopsida > Lamiales > Lamiaceae > Leonotis > Leonotis leonurus. The sequence goes on from JAPKLX010003864.1 coordinate 2,213, forward strand.
TAGATCTTGAATATTCAGTCATTTAGATTTTTTTTTCTTTCTGAAATGGAAGTTAATTTATAGATAAATCATAATTATCAAATTATTAAAATACATTGTTGAGATCTTTTCTCATTTCTTACCTAATATTTCTTATATAATCCAAAATCTTTTTTACTCGAAAAGACTAAATGAAAGACAAAAGAATCTTTTTAGTCAATCATATTTGGGACAAACTTCTTACAATGTCATAAGGTTGGGTAACAAGCCAAGAAAATCAGGAATAGACCCTTGTAAGCTGTTGTTATGAACATTTCTGCAAATTCAGCAATCTAATAAATCAAAGGCAAAATGTTTCATAAATTAGAGTATTTAAATTTGGAGTGCTTACATTGTTTTAAGGTTCGGCAATGCCCCAATAAAATCAGGAATAGGCCCTCCTGTGCTGTTGTTGTGAAGATCTCTGCAAATCCAACATTCTTAAAATTAGATCAGACTCAGTTGTATATTCACCAAATTTGTCTTGCAATTGAGGAAACAAGAGAACTAGAGTAGTATTTGCTATGTAGGAAATATTACAATGCAGTTACTCGTGGCCTAGTAAAGGAAAACTGCAAGAACACATCAAAAGACAGAGCAAAACAGAGTTACTATACTAATGCTGAAAAAAAGAAAAGGACGAAAAGTTTACCATCAGCTGATATAGATAGACATAATGCACAGAGACAATGCAACACAGATCATGAACCAACGGTAAGCCATGCTGAGATTAGTATTGAGAAGAATATGTTATATTCGTGAGAAATTTCAGTCTTTTACTATGCATCAAATTCTTTATATGTGAAAGGGCAGTAACAGAAACGTAGAAACATTCTTTTGTTGACAATTGTTAACAATAGCTGGAGATAAGAACAACACTCCTAAACAAGTCTCTTAATGGTGTAATTAAAAATAACAAACAGTCTGTACTGGACTTTCTTTGAACTCCCTCATGTAGAGGGACAAAAAATCTTCATCAATAGCTGATAAATACATATAAATTTTATGAGTAATATTCGTTATAAAATCTGTCATCCGCTAGAAGTCAATGCCAAGTAATATGCGCCGAAATTTTTAAAGAACCCAATATCCAAGAAAACGTCGACGTCGACAAAAACTTAGGCTTTAAGGCCAAATACTTAGAAGGTGCACCTCATGCCAGAAAATTTGGGTGAAAACTTGTAGATAAACCATAGAATTCGAAGTGGGTGCTAAATTTGGACTTAGCCCCTCGAATTGTGCCCGATCTCGTCGCCAGAACCTAGCTCGTAGTGTTGACCGGCGGTAGAGTTGTGAAACATTTCAAAAGGAATAGTGTTGAAATACAAACAACACCGCATGCAGTCGAGATTATCAACGGATTTTCTCTAATTGAAAGTTAAAAATTGATTTTAAGGGTTAGGGTTTTATACTGAGGATTTCCCCAAATTGAAGTTATGAGATTACGAATTGAGTCCCCAAAGATTTAATTAATTCTGTAATGACCTCAAAATACTGTTGGATTTTTCTAATTAATACCTAATAAAGTAATAATACTGCAAAGTGCAATGGTACAAATTCTAACTCGCCTACTTCTATTTTAGCCTATTAATCAATGATGATATATACTTTTTGTCAAATCTTCATCAAGAAGAGTAATAAAAGTCAAAATTATTGTAATTATACAAATAAATATAAATGATAATCTATGTTTGCGAGTAATATAAAAATCTTCAAGTGGAGTAGTAAATAAAGATATTGAGATCTAAACTAATACGACTGCATAGGTGACCGAATATTTATACGAGGAGCTAGCTCTTAATTCAAATGATTGTGTGCACATTTAATAAACAGAACAAAATCATATACCCCAAACTACAACATGATGATGGAGGGAATCAAGGCAGCAAACAAAAATTCTAGAACGTTCTTCTTGTTCTTGATAGAAGCTGAGTTGGCAGGTGGGGAAGTGGTTGCTGGATTATTCTGGCAAGATGAGTTATTTGATGATATACACAGCCCAGGATTCCCATCCACCCTGTAACACATACACATATATTCACATTTGAAAAATAGAAAATAAAATTAGAGGAAAAATAGAAAATAAAATTAGAGGAATCGAGAATAAGCAGTTACGTTAAAATTAGGCCATCTTTGGTCGATAAGGAGGCTGGTAGAGTACCATTCAACTGGTTATTCCCAACATTCCTGCACCAAAATATAATAATTAAACTAAATCTGAATATATTCTCTTTTATTTTATTCACTTATTTAATTTTGGAGTGCTTACATTGTTTTAAGATTCGGCAATGCCCCAATAAAATCAGGAATAGGCCCTCCTATGCTGTTGTTGTGAAGATCTCTGCAAATCCAACATTCTTAAAATTAGATCAGACTCAGTTGTATTTGAAGGTGAAAACCATATATATATATATGTACTTAGCAGGAAGGTTAATCACATTGTTTGAAGAGCATCCATGGAACTGAAATCTGGAATCAACCCTGACAGACCATAGCTCCCAAGTAACCTATCAAACAAGACTAGATATTCACCAAATTTGTCTTGCAATTGAGGAAACAAGAGAACTAGAGTAGTATTTGCTATGTAGGAAATGTTACAATGCAGTTACTCGTGGCCTAGTATCATTGTTGCATTGGATCCAATCCCATGTATAAGGTGAAGGAAGACAAGGATCGCCACTCCAACTCTGCAACACACTAAAACCTTCTTGCAAAGAAGCTAAACCTTCAACTAAACCAACAGAAAGAATAAGAGTATATATACAAAAATAGCAATATGTTAGGAAATCAAAATAGAATAAAGCTGCATGACTTCATATTACAGTACCATCCTTGTCGTTGGTACCATCGGTGAGCTGAATCACTCCGACGCCAAATATTTCCATTGCGTTGATGAGGGGAGGAAGCGTAGAAACATTAGTAGGGACAAGAGAAAACCTCGTATTCGATGAAACTATAGTGTCGTTGACAAACATTTGCAGACAGTCACCATAAGGAGGTGAGATTGGTGGCGAGAAAGAGTTATTATCTTTGAAAATTCTGAAGGACCGATTCTGGCCTGCTTCCAACAGAGTAACTTCTGAGAAATACCAAGTAATGTAGACGTTCATTTCAGTAGAAGCGAATCCCATCATCAAATCAATGCTTCCATTTGGGGTGATTGCAGTAATTGCATTCCTGAGAATCGCAGCTGGTGGACTATCATTCGGGGACGGCACATCCGTAAAACGAGCGCTGCTCGAAACTGAGATCGATCCTTTGCCATATTCTGCAGGTTCCCATATTCTGTCGTAGAAATCGTCGTGATACCTGCAATTCCACGCCTCCCTCAATTCATAGAATTATTGAATATCATAGGAGGAGGGGTTAAAAATGTTACCTAATGGTGGTATTGGAGCCGAAAGCGACCCTTTTCCGATGGAACAAGGGATAAGTGCTGTTGTAACTGTCATACATAAAGGATGCCAAGCTTCGTAGTTCAATGGTGGTGATGAAGGGAAAGTGGGTTTCATTTGTCTGAGCAAGACATACGCTAATGACGTCCTTCTTCATTACATAAGTCACCTCGTAGTAATAATACTCCCTACTCGATGTCTCCACTTGAGTCCACTCGTTCCCGTCGAACTGGAGAGAGAACGTCGGAGGCGAATCCATGCCATCGTAGTTGCCGTAGTAGAAGGTGGCGCGTAGGAGGACGCGCCCCTTCTTGAGGGAGTCGATGTGGTAACAGTTCTTTTTGCGACTAGTGTTGAACACTCTGAGGGTGTCGGCCACGTCGGAGAGGGAATTGTTAGCACTAACGGAACGGGATTCGCCGCTACGCACGTATTTGTCGTCGCTCTCCCAAGCGATCACGTTTTCATCTCTAAACGGGGTTGATGAGCCACAGTCAATGCTGATAAATTCTGCAAAATTATATCGAAAGATCGTGGTGTGAAAACAGAGAGATAAACGGCAAAAGTGAAGGGAAAGGATAGTATTTACCAGAAGATTGTAGGGATATAGCCGTGCAGAGAGATAAAACAAGACAGATGATGATGAAGCAATGGTAAGCCATCCCAATTAAGATAGTTTGCAGTATGCGTAACAGCATAAATCATCACTCATTTTCGTAGATATAATTTTACTTGTTCAAATATAGAAGCTGCAATAGTCTTCGTCTTCGCTCTAAGTGTCATGGAAAAGGACACAATAGTAGAATTGGCTGTTATTGCAAAACAAAAACATATGTTTTTATGTGTCGACTCCTTCCATTGTTAAGTTACCAATACAACTCTTGAAAGAGGAAAAAGAAAATAAAACTTAAGGGGCATGTTTTATATGTGTACATGATGCGTGTGGCCCAACTTGAAATATATGAAACGCTTATAATTTTTTGAAGGAGTATTAATTAGGATTTCTTACTTGTCATTCAAATTAATTGTACTCCTACATAGCAAATAATATTACTCCCGCACAAACGAATTGTGCAGCCCAATGAATTGCACAACTTAATCTTATAGTGCTGTCATTCGTTGGTTCATAATCATCGTTACATTATTTAAGCCATTCCCAGTTAAAAAGTGTAAGAAGACAAGGATCGCCGACCAGGTCGATCGTCATGTTCAAAATAAGAAGAAAAGAGAAAAAATTAAACGCAGAACATCTCTATGTTCATCCATCCATATATAACGCTACTAGCTGTAACATGATGATTGATGGAAGTATATATAGCAGTGAGCATTTCTAAGATATTTGCCATGGGCACGACATGGCTGATATATGTACACACCTCTGGATATATATAAGCAGTAAGAATATCAACGAAAAAAATTAACAACTGGTAGTTAATGTCAGATTATTGAGCTTACGGTAATGATTAAACCTTTTCGTGAAATTATGGTGTGGAACAAGTGTTGAATAACTGTATCAGGATTAAAGATAGAAAAAAGAGTAGTCGTCCGTTGAAATTAAAACGGACATAATTTTTTACCTCGGACTTGTAATTTCTATTAAAACTTCATTCCAACACACTGTTTTGATGTGATGTATGGTCTCCCAATTCAAATTTAATCATTATCCAGCTCGATTGACTATTTTATCTTAAAATATTAATTTAAAAAAATAATAATTTAATATAAACATAATTAAATTTAATTTTGTGAATATATTATAATATACTCCCTCTGTCCCATTATTTTTGGTTTTGTCATCATAGTTTTGGTCAAACCAAGCCATAAATAGTGAGATGAATGGAGTATAAAATATTTATATATTATTATATAAAATATATATTTATAATATTTAATTTTATAAACCAGTACCTTGTTCGGTACCGGTTACCCTGTACCGCTATTTTTTAAAAGTTAGGAACCAGTAATCGGTACCGGTTACCCTGTATCCCAAATAATCTGAATTCGTATTCGAATCCGGCTTTCGTGTATCCGACTTCAAATTCGAAAAAAAGAATATATGTTAGGATATGGAATAAACACTATACGCCCGTATCCGATGCGTTTTCACCCCTAATTACAAACACGAATTACAGTACTAATAGTACATAAAAGATTTGGAATATCGGGAATAAATACATAAATCATAAAAATAATAGTAGCATGCAGTAGCAGCAACTGCAAAAGTTCACAGTCTAACCTTTTGTGCATGAACCTCGGCAACAACGGCGATAGACGCCATAAATGACTGCACTAACTCCAGCAATCACGCTTGGAGGAATAGTGATCCTCAATATGAATTGGAGTTTCCTACATTGACCGCCATTGTCGTTGTTGTAGGAACTGTCATTTCTGAAGAGAGAATGTTGTGCTAGTGTTGAAGGAGGTAAAGCATGGACAACATGCACTCTTCCTACTGCTGCTTCAAGCTGCATGATCGATCGTCCGTTTTTAGAGTGTTTGTGCGATAGGAAAAATATAAAATAGGGTGAACGCAAGATTTACGTGGTTCGATCTTTTGTTAGATCTACGTCCACGAAGTAAAGAACTTTGTAGTATTAATGCTTTAGAAGTATTACAAAAGCCAAAAGTCCCCCTCAATCTAACGAAGTGGTACAATATATAGGTAATAAGTTACAGTTATGGTCGAGGTCGTGGGGTGCCACGTTGGAGATCGTGGGCTGAAGTGGTCGAGATCGTGGGGTGCCACGTTGGAGATCGTGGGCCGAAGTGGGCCGAGGTGACATCTGGGCTCTTGGGCCGAACTTCTGGGCTCTTCATTGTCGAGGTCCAGTTATATTGGGCCTTAGTCTCGTTTGGGCCTGTATTGGTGGGACTGCATCCTATCACATCCCCCCCAAAAGAAGATCGACGACGAAGTGAAGATCTGGACGAGGTCGATGTTATTACCGAAGTGAAAATATTGACGAAGTCGGGGTATGGTTTCTTGCTGTCGACGAGGTTAAGCTTGAGTTATGTGGAATCGTGCGAGACAGCTGTTGTGGGGTGTCACATGGGACACGCGTCGACTTCTTAGTGGAGCATTCGAAGAGGCAGAATTTTGAAAAAGGCGGAAATGTTGCCTTTAAAAGCTTGCTTTGTACGCTCACAAACACTTTCTGCCATTTCTGAGACCATTGCTGCTCTCTGCCTTTTTGCCGCTGTCGTTCTCTGTTTCAACAAAGTAGTCGGAGTTTTTTTACAAGTGTCCTTTTTCATCATGGCTTCTTCTTCGTCTCTTTCTCCTATCGATGTAGACGTGGAAAACGTAGAGGTTTTTCCCTCGCAGCCTAGAGTTTTTCCGGTGAGGGTTACTCTGAGGGTTTTTACCCGAGCTGCTGTTCCTCATACTCTTCGAGTGGTCGAGTTCGCAGCTTTAGTTGGGTCGAATGCAGCCCTTGAGTATTCTTCCACTATGAGTGAATCTCATATGTTAAATCTAGCCCGAAAATTTTTATTTCCAGAGTCAATGGAGATGGTTTTGCCTCGGGCTGAGGATAGGGGTAGTTCTTCACCCGTAGGTTTTTTTACCGTTTACGAAGATTACCTTCAATTCGGTCTTCATTTTCCTTTGCCCCAAATTTTTGTTGATTTGTTAGGGAGATTTAACTTGCCACTAGGGCAGTTAGCGCCGCCCTCGATTAAGCAAGTTGTAGGCTTTTGCATGGAGGTCGGCCTCCGAGGTGGCTCGGTATCTATAGAGTCATTACTTAGGTTCTTTAGGGCTAAGCGCGGGCCGACGGGATGGGTATATCTTTCTCCCGTAAATTAGTTTAAGTTAGAGACTCCGTCCAAAGTGACGAACTGGCAAAAAAAGTTTTTCTTTTGCCGGGCTGAGGGGGTGCCCTTAAATGATTGGTCGAAGGCCAAATTTGGGCCCCAAGTCACCGAGGATCCCGTCAGCGAGCTCGAAGTGAGCTTGGTGGACCTCGGCTGCGTTAAGGACTACACCGAGGCCGAGCTGTCGAGGTATGGGCTGAGCCCATACGGCGCTTCCGCCGACGTGGATTTGGGTGAGGTCCCGCTCTTCGTGATGTGTGATGATAATAGCCGAGGTCAATTCTAACGTGGTAATTTCTTTATTCTTTCAGTGAATCCTGAAGCTCTTCAAGCCGTGCTTCAGAGGAAGAAGAAGAGGGCGATGCCTTCTACGGTGGAGAAGACGCCGCCTCGCGCTTCGTCGAGGAGGGCGCTGGACCAGCCTATGGCGGGCGGAGAGAGCTCGCAGCTCGTCTCGCCTGTTATAGATCTATCGCCACCTCGGAGGGAGGTGGTGAGCAGTTCGGGAGGCCAGCCCTCCGGCCTGGAGGCGTCTCGGGAGATGTCGTTCCCCGAGGTAAGCATAGACTTGCTTCTTTTCCTTTTCTTCTCTTTTTTTTTGTTTGTATTGATGTATCTGTGTGCATGAGGCCGATATGGCTTTAGCCGGGCTGACGGGCTTGGCGAACTTCGTATCAAGCGGAGTCGCCCAGTTCCGAAGTTTATCGGCCGAGCTCGAGGCGGCGAGGGCGGGGGTGGCAGCGGCCGAGGCTAAGGCGAAGAAGGCGGCCGAGAGAGCGACTAAGGCTCTCGAGGCTGGTGAGGAGAGCCGAAGGAGGACGGCCGAGCTGGAGGCCGAGGTGGCAGGGCTAAGGACGTAGCTCGCCGGGGAGCAGGAAAAGGTTGCCTCGGCAGTCTCCGGCCAGGGTGGCGTGCTCCGGGGGTATCAGAGCCATTTACTTGGTTAAAATACTTTTAAAATGAGTTTTTTAAAAGGAAAAGAAAAAGAAAATCTTGATGATTCTCAGATCTCTGAAGAACAACAAGATAATTTTGAAATTGAGTTTTCTGAAAACGAAAGCGGATTTCAAGGAAGCTTCTTGGTAAAACAAGAAATGCTTTCAAAAATCAAGAATTTAAA
>JAPKLX010001122.1:0-26527 GCA_026898415.1 Leonotis leonurus
CGAGCTGTCTTACATAGGAAATAAATACTTGCAATAATAACTCATTGTGTCCAGGGTATCCAATACAAGAATAAGACAGATCGTTATTTACCTTTACCAAAACGATCTGCTTCTTTTACACTTAAGATAATCCTTAATAGATGACAATGATTATTTGGTTTTAACATTTAAACATGTAGTTTCGAGGAACATCATCAAAACAAATAAATTTATGGGGTTCCCAACAATTTCCCCCTTTTTGATGATGTCGAAACCTACATTAAGACTTCCTTTTAAAATAAAGTTATAATCAATGAAGATAGATAAGCAGCATAAGAAATGACAAGCATAAACATTGCCTGGACAAAGAGATATTGTCATCAGGTTGTTTTTCACAAAAAATATTCATACTTCATTGATCAAGCAGGATATCACAATTTACATCAGTTCGCTTGCAAAAATCAAAAAGAGATTTTAGGATTGAGATTGTCTTCTTTGTTGTTCAGCTAGCTGCTGCCTTCTTCTTTCAACCATTTCCCGTTGCCTTAGTTCTGAAGGCACGCCAAAACTTGCATAAATACCATTAAAGATCCTTCGATAATCTTTGTTGTTAAAATCAATGGGGTAGCCCATGTGCTGTGCAGATCGATTAATGGCATTTAATACTGCAGTGTGATCCACTTCGGTAGTTCCAGGAATCCTTGGATACAGCAAGGTCGTTTTTCTTGGTGCGGTGAGAGGATGGTTTTGCATGGCAGATTGCCTGTATAGATATTCCACAAAAGTTTGATTTTTGTGTTGAGCAAGGAATTCTCTAAACAGCTCGTCTACTGACCCTCCTTGAACATCCTGGTCCATCAAGTAATAATGTTGCATTATGAATTCCTTGACCAGTTTGTTCCATTGTGCAGCTTTCTTCGAGTGTAGCCAGGTCAGGTTTTGGGGTTCAGTGAGCTGGTATTTTTCAAAGAATTTGAACATTGGGTTTGTTGACTCAATTTCTTCTTCTGAAGATTCAGCCTTTTCTTCTTGGGCACCAGTCATCCCCTGTCTTTGTTTTTCTGCTCTCCACAGCTTTTTGAATTCTGGGTCAGCTATCTGCTCAGCTGTGCATCCATCCAGAAACATTTCCTCATTTTCAGCTTCTTCTGTCATGATCTCCTTTCCTTTTCTCTTGGCAGCAGCCTTCTTTTCTTCTTCTTCTTTCTTGCGCTTTTGCTCATTCTCTTTTTGCATCTGTTTTGCTTCAGCAATTTGTTTTGCAGTCAACTTTTTCTTTGTAGCAGCAGCTTGTTTCTTTTTGATTTGGGAAGCAGCGAGCTGAGCTTTCTTTTTCTCTTCCCCCTTTTCGACATCAGCAATGAATTCCTTGGAGATAATAAGTCGAAGGGAGGCAATTTCATCTTGAAGAGCTGTGAAACGAGCATCAGAATCTTCTTTGTACTGTAGGAAAGCAGAAATATTTCCATTGATTTCATTGAACTGTGTGGAAGAGCCCTTGACATGAGATTGAAATTCAGCAGTCAGCGCGCTGTGAGCCACTTTCATGTCAGTTATGGTCTTATTGATCAAGAAGATTTCGTTTCCAGTGGCAACATCTTCCTCCTTCAATGCCTCAGGCAGCTGGGCTTTAAGTACCGCAGGCAGTGCGCTCTTAACCACATTTGGAATCGTGGTTTTCTCCATATCTTCATATTGTTGTTCCACGTGTTTCTTTACTTCCTCCACCATCTTGGCACCAGCTGCATGCATCTTGCTCTCAAAGGATTTGGATTCTTCTTGAAGGGCAGCAATCTTGGAGTTCGTTTCTTCCTTGTATTTATCATAGACTTCACGATCACTGTCCAAATTTTTATGCAGCTCGTCAGAGAGTTTAGAGTGAGCACGCTGGACATTCTGTTCAACAGAGTGAATTGCACTTTCTGCCGCAGAAAACACGAAATTTGCTAGTGCAGCAGATCGATTATTGATCCGCTCATGAATAAGGGCGTTGAGTTGATCTGCTGTCATGTTGGCATTGAGATTTGCAGAGAGCAATTCCTCTAAGGTGTGAAATTGAAAATCATTTGGTGCTGTGCCATGAGTGTATTTTTCTTCTAAGTTTTCTTCGACAGCATGTTCTTCGGTTTGTGGAGCAGATGGTTCTTGAACGATGATGGGATCAGCGGGCTGAGATAATGGTGAGGCTTTGAGTGTTTCTGTCTCAGCATGTGGGGCATCAAAATTAAAAATCTCGTCAAAATCGCCCGACTGCAAATCCACGGCGAATGAATACAAGTCTTTTTCTTGCTCATAGTAGGGAGCAAGATCGATTTGAAGGGAAACAGCTTCTTCTTTCATCTTGGTCAGCACATAAGTGCGAAAATACTGCCTGGCATCTGGCACATCAAGAAATCCAAAATATGTTTGCAATTTTCCTTCCTCGACTTTCAGCTCGCTGATTGAGAATAGTAGTAATATGGCTTCCAATATGTAGAACTTGCAATCTCTTATTTCTAGATAATTTTGAAATCTTTGAGCCATCTCAAATGTGGCTGGAGTGAGTTTGATTCCAGGCATCAACTTGATCACAGTTTCAGTTGCCTTGTCCTGCAGCTGTTTGAATAGTAATTGGGCACCCTTTAAACGTTCAACAACATCATCAGCTGGCTGCTCGTGTATGTTGAGTTCAACATCAGCTTCATTCAATTCGGTAGCAAATGGTTCCTTTGACTTGACCGTAGTTGCGTCCAACTCCTCTTCCAAATTTCGAGCAGTCGGTCTGCTCTTTGTTTTCATTTGTTTCTTTCCCTTTGCACCAGCAGCTGGCTTGGGGTTTCCAGCTGCCTTTCTCTTGACAGCTCGCTCCTTAATCACTTCTTCTTGGGCTTGAGCAGCAGCAGCTTCACCAACGGTATCAGGTTTCTTTGTTGGTATAATCCACTCCGGATTTGATTTGCCAACCCGGATAAGTTCTTGTTTTAGTTTGTCATCTGTGACCTTCAAGAAAATTTGGGAAGCAACGCCCAGCGACATTTCAATCTGATGTCTGGTTCTTGGCAGCACCCAGTCTTTGCTAAAATCAACTGACTTGTGCCATTTGTCTTTCTGGAAGAACCCAGCAATGAGGACACTTAGTTTGGTGGAGAGTCGAAGAGGTCGTTTAACATTTAACCTTGTGCAATTTCCTGAGCTGTCGAGGCGTATATCGATCTGCTGTTCTTCATCAACTATGAGTTTTAGCAGCGATCTGGCCCAATTAACTTTTAGATTGAAGAGAACCGCAGTCATGACCTTTAGTTTTCCAGCTGTCACAGAGTCAAAAGTACCTTGGTGTCCAAGGAACACCTTTTGAACGAAATCAAGAAGAATGCGATAACTGGGCAGCATCAACGATCGATTAAAGGCTTTTCCAGTCCATTGAAAAGGTTGAGCCAGTATGATATCAAGAGTACTTTGAATTTGTTCGTCCGTAATTTCTTCAATCATATCTCCTTCATCGTTCAAGTGATAAGTTTGAAGAATCATTTCAATCACAGTCGTTCGTATGTTGTCTTCCTTCGTCTTTCCAACCGGGATTTTGACTGTATATTCATCGGCATCATCAACCACCCACGAACAATAGAATAATGCAATTTGTCTGGGGAGGAAATAATCTGGTTCCGTGGTGATTATCTTATGAAACCCTACACGGAGGCATTAACGTTAAGCATTATGAAAATAGATTTTGATAATCAGTAACGAGTAGAGAGACTTTATGAGAGGGAAAATAATTTCACACAGAACATTAAAAACACAAAGAATCAGAATATGTGTGAAAGAGCATAGTAAGTTTAAGAACCGATAAAATACAAATCATTATTTTCTAGGTTTGTAACCTTTGCAAGCCATGATTTTGCTAAACAGGACATCTAAGGCTCTAAACCCATGATGTTCTAGTACAGCACGAGGCTCCGGTGTTAATTTAGCCTCTATAGTATGAAGCATCTCTGATATTGTAATCGGTTTTGTTTGAGATGATGAAGAGCTTGCTTCGGAAGCAGACATTTTGGAGCAGAATCAAGAATTTTGGAAAACTATTTGGTTGCAGAGAAGCTTAGTATGAGGGTGCGAGCACAACAATGGCGGTTTTAGGTTTTATGAGAGGGAAATATTTTAGTGTGTGATTAACAGTCAAATTATCCCCTATTTATAGACATATCATGAACGACTCAGATTAAATCATGTAAAAGTAATGATAAACAACGGTTGAGATTTCTCCCTGGTGTGATGATTTGCCGCCCAAAAATGAGTGAATTTTATACGCCGTCGAATTCTTGTATATGTATGTCACATCATTGTCTCGATACACGAATCGAGGACTGCAACATTAAATGTCTGGTGCTTCAATCGTCACTTTTTCTGACGTGCAGACGTTTGAGATATCTAGAAAATCAATTATATTCATTATCAATCATTAGAATTAAATAATTCAATAGTCGGAGAAATAAATGAGTTGGATTCCCCCTTGATTAATGCTCTTAGCAGATCGTTGTTGGTTGAGAACGATCTGCTCTTTCTTGATGTTAGCAGCTAGCTTCTGATTTTCATATTTGTAGCATGCTGTTATGGGGAGCAGATCGTTGTTTGCTGCTTAACGATCTGTTAGTAACAGATCGTTTTAATCTTGTGAACGATCTGCTATCTTCGTTCACGTTGCAGCTTGCTGCTCAAATTGATTGTACACAGCAGATCGTTTAAAGAAGAAAACGATCTGCTCCAAAACGACCTGATATGCACAAACACATCAAGCAGCCAACTGTTGATACACAAAGTTAAGCAGTTTGATTTGAAGTTAAGTACTGTTTTAGCATCGCGTTATAACTTAGTAAGTGAGGAGCTAGATTTAGAGGTGTGATAACAGATTGCTTTTTACCACCAGCTAGCTGTTATCAACACTTATACCAATTTCAAGGTTTATTAAACCCAATTTTCCACATAGCATTTTGAATCTGTCTTCAGGTAGTGCTTTCGTGAGAACATCAGCTCGCTGCACATCCGTGTGAATTTTCTCTATCTTGATGTTCTTCTTTTCAACATGGTCACGTATAAAGTGATGACGAACATCAACATGTTTGCAGCGAGTATGAAGGACAGGATTTTGTGTGATAGCAATTGCGCTCGAGCTATCACAAAATATTGGCACGCTATCCATGTATACTTCATAATCTTTTAGTTGTTGTTTGATCCACAAAATTTGTGCTGTGCAACTCCCTGCAGCCATGTACTCTGCTTCTGTTGTTGAGGTTGCAACCGAAGTTTGCTTTTTAGAGAACCACGAGATGAGCTTGTTTCCAAGAAACTGACAAGTCCCAGATGTGGATTTTCTATCAAGCTTGCAACCTGCATAATCAGAGTCAGAGTAACCAGTTAATTCAAAATTATCATCACAAGGATACCATAAACCTATCTCAATGGTTCCTTTGAGATAACGTAAAATTCGCTTGGCTGCTTCTAAATGGGATTCCCTTGGACTCGCTTGATACCTAGCACAAACACCAACTGCAAAAGTAATATCAGGTCGACTAGCAGTTAGGTATAAAAGTGAACCGATAATACCACGATACAATTTTACATCTATTGCCTTCCCGAGTACATCAGGACCAATCTGCCCATTGGTTTGCATTGGTATTTTTCCTGGTTTGCAATCTTTAACTCCAAACTTTGTGATGAGATCGTTGATGTATTTGGATTGATTAATTAGGATCCCATCAACAGATTGCTTGACTTGTAAGCCTAGGAAGAAATTCATTTCTCCCATCATTGACATCTTGTACTTGTCCTGCATTAGCTTACTAAACTTGTTACAAAGGAATTCAGATTTGGATCCAAAAATGATGTCATCAACATAAATTTGAACTAAAAGGATATAGTCTTGAACTTTGATAGTGAATAACGTCTTATCAACTGATCCTCGCTTGAATCCCGATTGTAGTAAGAATGTAGACAGTGTCTCATACCAAGCTCGAGGAGCTTGTTTTAGTCCATACACTGCTTTGGCTAATCTGTACACCTTGTTCTCATCTTCAACTTCAAAACCAGGTGGTTGTTCCAAATAAACTTCTTCTTCTAGAATTCCATTCAAAAATGCGCTCTTTACATCCATTTGGAAAACTTTGAAGCGTTGGAAAGCAGCATAAGCAAGAAACAATCTGATGGCTTCTAGTCTTGCAACAGGTGCAAATGTTTCGTCAAAATCTATCCCTTCTTGTTGACAATAACCTTTTGCAACTAGCCTTGCCTTGTTTCTTACTACTTCACCTGTTTCATCTCTTTTATTCTTGAAAATCCATTTGACTCCAATCACACCTTGATGATGAGGTCGATCCACTAAGTACCACACATCATTCCTCTTGAACTCATTCAATTCTTCTTGCATGGCATTGATCCAATCTGCACTTTGCAAGGCTTCTATGATGTCTTTAGGTTCGGTGTGAGCAAGATAGCAGCTTAGTAATGCGCTTTCTCCATGCATGCGTCTAGTTCTAACTCTATCCGTAGGGTTCCCAACAATGAGATTGGATGGATGGCTATCTATCCATTTTCTTCTTCTCCTCATTTCTTCCTCAGAAATTTCGATTTCTATTTCTTCGGGTGGATTCTCGAATTCAGGGTGATCTATGGTAGGTGCATCAAGAAGATCGTTAGTATTTAAATCAATGCATGATACTTCATTTACCAATTGTAGAACAGATTGTTGTTGAGTTGAGGGATGGGAAGGAGCATTTTGTTCATCAACAGTTGGTTGGGGATGTTCATGAGAGGTTCCCCCTTCATTTGTTCCCCCTAGGTGAGTGAGTTGTCCATCTGTTCCCCCTTGCTGTGAGTTTTCTCCAGCAGGTTGATTATGGATTTCTTCATCTTCATCTCTTCGTGGACTCCATAGTAGTATATCATCGATTGGATAATCTGTGGAATTTCTCAAGGTTGAGAGAGAGTTATCATTCTTTGAAGAAATGCTATCTGTTCCTGAGACTTCAAAATTAGTTTCATCAAAAACAACATGTGGTGTTACTTCCACAACAAGAGTTCTTTTATTAAAAACCCTATAAGCTTTACTGATCTCAGAATATCCTAAAAATATTCCTTGATCACTTTTGCTGTCAAAGGTTTTTAATTGAGTTTTCCCATTGTTGTGAATGTAGCATTTACAACCAAACGATTTAAAATAAGAGATTCGAGGCTTCCTGTTGTTCCATAGTTCGTATGGAGTTTTCCCATGACGTTTTGTCACAACAGATCGATTTTGAGTATAGCAGGCGGTGTTGACTGCTTCTGCCCAGAACTTCTTTGGGAGATTGATTTCATTTAACATGGTTCGAGCGGCCTCCTTGAGCGATCTGTTGCGCCTCTCCACAATCCCATTTTGTTGTGGTGTACGAGCTGCTGAAGTTTGATGATGAATTCCCATTTTTGAACAGTACTCTTCGATCATATGATTAATAAATTCGGTTCCACGATCAGATCGAATGGTGATGATGGATGACTCTTTTTGATTTGAAAGTTTGTTGAGCAGATCGGGTAGTTTCTCTAGTGTTTCCTTTTTCTTGAACATAAAGATTACCCAAGTGAATCTAGAGAAATCATCAATAACAACGAGAGTATACTTTCTACCATTAACACTTAATGGAGATACAGGTCCAAAAAGGTCTAGGTGTAGGAGCTCTAGAATTCTTGAAGTGGAGTGGGCTGACTTTGTGGAGAATGAAGCTCTTGTCTGTTTTCCAGCTTGGCAAGCATCACATTTATGGTCTTTGTCGAATACTTGATTGGGTAGACCTTCAACCAGATTTTCCTTCACCAGCTTGTTGATTGTCTTGAAGTTCAAATGACTCAATCGTTTGTGCCACAGCCAGCTGGTTTCTGAATTTGATTTTGTCACTAGGCAGGTTTCATTTTGATTGTTCCATTGTACAATATATAACCTGTCCTGTAGAATCCCAGTAAGAAGAATTTCTTCTCCTTCTATATTTTTGACAAGACATTTGTTAGCAGTAAATTCTACTCTCTTTTTATTAGCACAAAATTGGCTAATTGAGAATAGATTATGATTTAATCCTTCAACATACGATACATTCAAAATAGTAGTGTTACCAACTTGAAGGTCACCATAACCCTTTGTGTATCCTTTTGAGTTTCCTCCAAAAGTAACATTTGGTCCAGTGCACTCCTTGTAGTTGATTAACAATTCTTTGTTGCATGTCATATGTTTGGAGCATCCACTGTCAAGTATCCAAACTGCACCCCGAGCTGTGCACGATCTTCTCATCGATCTCCTATCCTGCAATGAAAATTCATTTAGCTACCCCACTGAATGAGGGTGCTTTGTTAGTAGACAATGTTCCTTTTGGAACCCAAATTTGTCTAATTATGGAGACATTCTGTGATGGTCTGATTTGCCTCCCACTAAAATCAATGTACACGATTTTCTTTTGAGCAGGTGGATGATTGGTCACATGTTTCCTAGGAGCAGTTGGTTTGTGATAGACTTGTGGTTTTCTCTGGTTGAATTGTGGAGGAGCTCGCTGATGGTTGGCCTTTGGAGCAGGTTGATTGAACTTTTGTGCAGGTTGTTTTCTTTGTTGAAAACCAATTCCTTGTGTAGTGAACCTCTGTTGTTGCTGTCCTTGATCCTTGATCAAAATTGCTTGCGGCTGTTTTGCACTATTTTTGAGATTTACAATCTTGTCCTTTCCCTTCTCTTTGACAAAATTTCCTTTGGGTGGACCTTTGTCAACTCCATTAAAACCAATTCCTCCATGATCTGACGATCTCCTTTGCATATCATTGATGAGATGAACTCTGTCTGATTTTTTGTGGATGTAATAATTAAGCATTACACCAAAGTTTTCCGCCTTGTTGTTGGCCGACGATTCTCTCTCAATCAAATCCGAGATTTTAGCATTGAGAGCGTAGACTTCTTCACTCTTGTTCTTTATCTGCAGAAGCATTGCCTTCTCTCTATCATTGAATGAAGCACTTACTTTCTTCATTTCTTGAATAGTGTTGGCCATTCTTCCATTTTCCTTTATGGCATGTTTGAACATCTTGTTCAATCTTGCATGATCTTCCATGAGTTTGTTAAAATCTTCGATGGACAGATCGTCTTCTTCTTCTTCTTCTATCTTTTCTTCGTCACCAGAATCATATAAAGGTGAGTTAGAAATAGGAGAACAATTATTTACTACCTCATTGTTGTCGAGTCCGTTGTCATGACCCATGAGGCACTCATCCAATTCTTCATCCTCTTCGGCGACGAAGGCTTCATCGTTTTCGGATGAACTGTCGGTTAATGTGTGTGATGTAGTTTGTTCTTCCGCGAGCATTGCTTTTCTTTCTTCTCGAAGCTTTCTATCTCGCTTGTTTCTTAGTTCTTCTCTTTCAGCTTTAGAGATATCTGGGCAATCTGTTTTAAAGTGACCTTTCCTGCCACACTTAAAACAAGAAAATTCGGATAGGTCAGCCTTAACATATGAGGTGGATTTTACCTCATTCTTTCTCTTAGGTCGATCTCCAGATCGATCTCTTCCTTTGAAATTTCTGCTATTATCTTTGTAGAGTCGTTTGTATCTATTTGCCCTAAGTTCCATCTTTTGGAATCTTTGGGCCATGAGTGAGTATTCCTCGAAGTAGTTCTTGGTTGGGTAGTTTTCATCATCTGAACTCGATGAATCTTTTACTATCACGGTAGGGGGAGATTTCTTTTCCACCTCCTTTTCCTTTTGTTTTGCTTTGAAAGCAGTTTCTTTATCCTTAGTTCCTGCAACAGAATGTTTGCTAGAAGAAGAGTTAGAGTGACCATGAATACGATTAATTTCGTACTCATTGCCTGTTAGTAAATCAAACAAAGCATCAATAGTAAGAGAGTTGAATTCTGGCATCATGGGATGCATGGCGGAATAGATTTCCCAGCTTGCAGGTAGGGCACGTATAATTTTGAGATTCATTTCCCGCTGAGTGTATTTGCCTTTGTCAATGGCATCTATTTCAATCAAGATTTCAGTGAATCTATTCTTCATCTGAGCAATGGATTCACCAGGCTTCATCTTGAACTCTTCATATTTGTTGCAAGCTATGGACAGCTTGTTTTCTTGTATCACGTCGGATCCCATGCTAATGTCTCGAAGGACATCCCACATTTCCTTGGCTGTTTTGAGACGTCGGATTTTGGCCAAGTAAATTCCTCTCACGGTGCTTTAGATTAATCCTTTTGCATAGTCGTCCAGACTAGCTTCTTTCTTTTCCTCCGTTGTGTAGTCGTCCATATCCTTCTCCTTTTCAACTAGCTCAACGGTGGGTGTGGGTCCCTTTCCATCCTTAATCTCAGCGGAGTGTTTGTTCATAATTTTGATTGGTCCATTAGTGATAACGGACCACATCTTGATGTGATGAGCTCTTAGACACATTTCTAGTCTGAAGCTCCAATCTTCATATCCAGCTATGGAGAAATCCTGACAAGCTCTAGCCATTTGACCTTCCATGACTTAGAGTAGATGATTAGTTAAATGCAAGTGCAGTATGCTGTGAAAACGTTTTCAGGATCTATTCAAGAAGACCACTCAGAGATAATCTCTTGTGAATTAGAAACAATGGTCAAAATGAACCACTGCTCTGATACCACTTGTTGGTCCCGAAAGAGCTAGATTGGTGTATTGGGGGGGGGGGGGGGAATACACCAATTCAAAACTTTTTAGGTTTTCTTGTTCAATACTTTAGTATAAGGCTTTAGCTCTCTTAATAACTTAAGATAGCTTGAAGTTGTAAGATAAATCTTCTTATCAGGAAGATTAATTCTCACTCAAATAATACCTTATATATGAGTAACAATAATCAAGAGACACAAGCACAGATTTAAACTTGATTAAGGTTGTGTGCGGAAGCTGGTGGTTAATGCTCTTTTTAAGATGAAAATGTTTTCTTTCTTGAAGTAGTTAAGAACCCAGATTTATATGTGAGTATGAAGAAGATGATGGAGAAGTAAAACAGAAAGTAAAGAACACAAGAGTTAACGTGGTTCGGGATAAACTTCCCTACGTCCACGGCTCGATCAAGACTAGATCGAAATCAACTAAAGTCTCCTTTCTTTTTACTCCTTGAGTACGAGCCACAAGCTTTATCACAACTAGATAAATACTTGTGAATACACTTCTTCTTCCTAAGATCGAAAACTACAATCTAGGAATAAAACATGATCAAAACTAGATCCTAACTTTG
Source organism: Leonotis leonurus (assembly GCA_026898415.1). Taxonomy (NCBI): domain Eukaryota; kingdom Viridiplantae; phylum Streptophyta; class Magnoliopsida; order Lamiales; family Lamiaceae; genus Leonotis; species Leonotis leonurus. The sequence continues at coordinate 11,212 of JAPKLX010001122.1, forward strand.
GGTTTTGAAACAAACAAATTTCCAGAAAACAATAACTTCAAGAACTGTAAACACTCAAGAGAATTCTTGATTTTTGGAGTGCTTTGAACGTTGAAAGCTTGAAGTAATTTGAGTAGAGTAATGGCAGTTTTTCGCTTGAATTCTCGTACTTCTTTCTGGAGATGAAGGTAGTATTTATAGCCTCTTTGAAGAAACTATCCGTTGTAGAAGAAGAAGTCCTTCTTCATTGCATTAATGACTGCATTAATTGCATGGCAGTGTTGTTGAAACACGCGCTGTCAATATGAGAGTGGTTACCACCTTTCATGAGGTTTCCCAATGTATTGCCATACTGGGAATGATTCACCGTACTGAGATATTGATATTCTTGTACATCATTCCTTAAAGCATGCTGTTGATGTGACAATACAAGGAGTGGTTGACTTGTGACAAATTTAGGTATGTCGGCAGTCCACCGTAGTTACCGTGAGGAGCAGCTTGATTTTAATGTCGTAGCAGCTCGCTGACTCTTGTGTTGAAGCTTCATCTCATTCTTCTTTAACAGTTGGTTGTACTTCTTATGAACGCGCTGCTTCCCCCTCTTGTGATGACTTCAGAATGATCTTGTTATGAAAAGAAGCAGCGGGCTGATCCTTCTATCAAGACGAGCTGCTAAATAATTTGTAGAATGTAACAAGCTTATTTGAGAAATCAAGCTCTAAGCTAAAGAATCAGATCGTTATAAGTAAGCTTTAAAACTTCAAGCTACTTTTACAATTGTGATCTGTTAAAATATAATCTAGAAAATGAAACCAAAGCAAGCAAGATGGAATGACAGCTCGCTGTAATTACGAGGAGCAGATCGTTAATTTCTTGGAAAACGATCTGCTCTCTTTTTACTCGAGCTGTCTTACATAGGAAATAAATACTTGCAATAATAACTCATTGTGTCCAGGGTATCCAATACAAGAATAAGACAGATCGTTATTTACCTTTACCAAAACGATCTGCTTCTTTTACACTTAAGATAATCCTTAATAGATGACAATGATTATTTGGTTTTAACATTTAAACATGTAGTTTCGAGGAACATCATGAAAACAAATAAATTTATGGGGTTCCCAACATAAAGGTTTTGGCGAGAGGTCGTATCTACAATTCAGAGTTAAAGCAAGTACCAAACGAGGCTATCCAAGTAGGCTTTCTATCCTATACATCAAGTGTAGGCTTTTCTAACTCTATAAAATTATGTGTGCCATATTTTATTTATGTTGCTTTCAAAATGATCTCAAATTGAGAAAATTATGTTTCAAAGTGTTGTCTTGCCGAAATGATTTATGTTTTGTATCAATGCCTATCTGATTAAGGGTACCTGGTGTAAGGATCCTGGATTCCTTGTTTAAGGATCCGAAGAATTGTAATCGAACTAATTGTGCACATATAACCGTGAGTCATCTATCGGGTTGGCCGGTTACAGTAAACCGGGAGTCATCTATCGGGTTGGCCGGTTCAGTGGACTGTGAGTCGTCGAAGTTGTCGACCGGTTCGGTGTCCGTAGAAGGTGGCCACCTTCTCGGTACCATAAGTTAAAGTGCAGATATGGCTTGAATACTAAAGAAAAGACTGATCAGTCAAAATGTAGGTTTCACAAAAATGATTTAGTGAACGTAGGTGCTTTTAAAGAAAACCCCTACGTGTCACTCTTACGGCATTGACAATTATATATGTATGTGTGCGATTTTGGCATGTGTCTACTGAGTACAATTTGTACTCAGCCCTGCATGTATTTATAAATGTGCAGGTTGAGCGATGATGAAGGAGGAGTGCTACGTTCGGGCTTTTTGTCGACATCTTATTAGTTGACTCTTGGGGGTTCTACGTGTCTTCACACATGTAGAGCTTTTAGCAATCCAAGAAATTTTCCGCTGCTAGTTCGAGATCATCATGTATTACACTTAAGATTTCAGTTCCTTCATATTACGTTGTTATGTATCGAGCCTTAAACTCAAGTCCGTTTATGTTAATCACGTACGATGAGTTATTCGACTCACTATGAGATTGTTGTTCAAGTTTCATCCTTGCTTCTTCACCCTATTTCTATCCCAATTTCTTTAATCCTTTTCCCAAGTCATGGTTTTCCCGACTTTACTACCCTTAGTGAAGTGCGGGCGTGACAAGAAAATATGAAAAAGGGTCCAAGAATACGTCGAAAAACGAGTTTAAATAGCAAAAATTGCGTCTAAAAATCTCGCCTAGCGCTCGCGGAGGGTACAACGGGCGTTGGGGTCCGGTTTCTGGACTGGCTGAAGCAGGCGCTAGACCCCAAGTTCTCCCTGGCCGCACCTCCTGCCCAGTGGGCTCTGGGGACCAGCCGGCGCTGGCCCCTGGTCCTCCTACGCGCAGCGATTTTATTTTGGCTCGTTCTCCCTCGTTTGAACTACGATTTTGGATCCGTTTGCGGCTACTGACTCCTATCGAGATAAAATTTAATCCTATGTTATCCAAGCTTCATGGTTACAATTCCATTTCGCACTAATTTCCACATCAAACAACCCACATGCAATTACAGAAATCGGGCGTAAACACGAACCAAAATATATATAAAATGAACCTAAAGCTATGAAACGAGACTTGAAAATTCATGTAAAAACGTGACAAAAATACTTCAAACCCCCCCCCTCCCCCCCACACTTAACCATTTTCTTGTCCTCAAGCAAACATCTAATCACAAATCGAGTAGAAAATTAACATGCAAGCCTCAACAACCATTTATACCATCACTACGAGAACTTAAACTAGACTCAACTTTAAATCAAACATAGTCACTCAATTAAGCTCGTAGTGTTTCCCATTAACTAAACCATCTAAAGAGTACACAATCACGATATACACACATCTCACATCTCCCTAGCACTCAACAAGTCAAATTCCCTTAAATATCTCCTTTTTTTTGTTAAGAAGGCGAGCAAGAACGTTTTAAGGGCATTGATCATTGGGTATAAACTTCAATGGATCTCATCGAATATCTCAATGTAGTTTCCCATACTCATTATCAAAGATAAGAGGACTAGAGCCCACGAATTTAACTCGACAACTTATTACACCCTTCTAGAGTTTTTATTCATTTTTTTTGTTTTTTTTAGAGAATAAAGGAATAAGACACGTAAATGACAATGGAGTATCACTCATAATCTGAATCATGATTGGGCACAAGTTATCTAGCTAATCAACATGCTCCACTAAACAAGCCTAATCAAACAACATATCCTAATCAAGAGTCTAATCAATCTAAGTACTACCTCCATTCATACCACATACCAAGGCTTAACACGTTAATAAACGACTCTCATCAAATACGTATGCAATCAAATAGGCAAGAACACGAACAAATAATCAAGACATAATCAAGTCCAACCCCTCCTCCCACACATAAACTTTACTACACCCTCGTAGTAAGCTAATGAAAAGGTAGATGGTGAAGAATGTAGAAACCAGACTACGCACTCACCTACAATTTAAGACACGAAAATATGCTATTTATTTATTCAAAAGGAAAGAGAAAAGTGAAAAGAAACAGAAAATAAATAAAGAACCGAAATAAAACAAAAACTGTTCATTTAATGTCTAGAGCTCGACATGACATCTTGTTGGTCCCGAAAGAGCAAGGTTTGGTGTATGGGGGGGGGGGAATACACCAAATACTAACTTTTCAGTTTACTTGACAATTTATATGAGAGCTCAAGCTATTCTGTATAAGAAATTGCTTGAAATGACTGACCAGATTGATATACAGATCAGTATCTGGTTTTGTCCAAGCAGATTACTCTCAAGTGTAAAACACCTAACAGATAATAAGAGTGATCTTATTACCTCTTGAGTGTAGAGTGAGTGCGGAATAATGGTGGATTAATGATTGCTCTTATTTTGAAAAACCTTATGGAATTAATCAGATCGTTTAAGCAGATTGATTGAGAATGCCGCTTATATGATAGTGCAGAAGGTTAGGATAATAAACAACAGATAATAAGAATGCAGAAAAATAAAGCACACGATGTTTAACGTGGTTCGGGAATTCCCTACGTCCACGATCTGATCAAACCTAGACCAGATTATCCACTACTAGGATACTCTGCTTCTTTATACTCGTGGAGAACGAGTCACAAGTACCAATCACAACTAGACTGATACTTATGCACGAATGAAGGGTCGTGTCCCTTTACAACAGATTACCTCTACGTTACCACTAGAAAACTACTAGCTAGCAGGGTGATCTCCTTTCTCTCGACAAGACAGACTTGAATCGAGGTGGTTGGTGTGATGTAGAATCACAAGATGTTGAAGCTCTAAGTCTGGAATGCAGAGTGTTTGAGTGATAATTGCAGTATAGCTCGCGTGTATCTTCACTCTTTTCCAGATTGTTGACTTCAACTATATAGGCATTGAATATTGAAATTCTAGCCGTTGTTGATTGGCGTGAGATAGATGGTATATTGCCAATCAATGGTTTCCATAATATCTGTTCTTGCCATATAGGAAAGGTTGACTCAATCTTTGATTTATGGAAATCAGATTGTTAACGGTCTCTTTCCTTATATGTTTTAATCGTAGATCAACTTTCCAAACCCTGTTGGATGGATCTTGATCTTGACGTGGCAAGTGCATATGATGTGTAGGATGATGTCAGCTGAAGGCTTGATGACTCAATCGCTCTGGTTCATTGCTGTAATCATCGATCTGGTCATCGATCTGGTCATCGATCTGGTCGCTGTCTGTTACAGCAGATCGATTCTTCTGAGCGTGAAATCTTGACCTTCATCCTATTCTGAGTTGAGAATGACTTCTATAGGAATATATCCTTTACATTCTAAGTCATCTCCTAGTCTATTCCAAAACAGAAATCACTAGATCTATAGTAATCTGGTTTTACACGGGGAACAGTTTAACATACAGACCAGCTAAGTGTGTTTCGAAAGACCATCATCAACACTAATCATTAGGGTTCCCAACAATTTCCCCCTTGTTGATGATGTCGAAACCACACTTTACAAAAGGAATCCTATCAGTTAATACAGATTGGTCTGGTCTGGTTTTCCAGTTTGATCAGATTACGTTATTAAGTTTATAACGTTTAAGGAGTATTTTATATGTGTTCTGGACAATAAAGTGTTGTCATCAGAAACTCAAACTGGATTTCATATATTGATAAGAAGACAAGAGAGGTTACAGATAAACATAACAGATTATAGGAAAAGGCAGATCATAAAGATATAAGAAAATAAGACTACTATCTGCTTTTTCTTCTCTCCTCTTGCTGCTTCTTCATCTTTGCTCTGGTCTCATCAGAAATGAGCTGAACGCTCTCATACACTCCTTCTCTTACTCTGATGTAATCTGGATCTTCAGCATCCACTTTGTACCCTCTGTTTTCTGCTAGCTGGTTTATGAAATTCAGCAGAAATGTTTTGTCAGGGAGGTCTGTCCCGGGAATGGTGGGACAGGTCCTGAACTCCCTTTCTGGAGCAGTAATCTGGACTTGGGCTTTGGCAGCAGCGGCTCTGATCTCTCCCACCAAGTCTTTAGCATCGTTCTGTTCTAGGTATAGGTCGAACGCTTCGTTTGGAGTCCCCTCACAGTACAGAGGTTCTTTCAAAAAAATACCGACACATGATAAACCCATACTTCAGACCTTCATATCCTTCCTCCAAGTGATCTGGGACCCAGTTGGTCTCTCCCTGTTTTATCAAAGTTTTGCGAATGGGAGCAGATGAGAACCAGCTGGATCCTGCTTTCTTCTTTTTCTTGGAAGACTGACTTGATCTGGTCGGTGAAAATGTTTTCTGAGCTTGGAAGGAAGGAGAGCTTGCTGGTTTCTTTGCAGTGGATGTACCAGAACCAGATAAGCTCTTCTTCAAATTCTCAGCTGCCTTCTCTTTCTTCTTTGTTTGTGCAGCTGGTAGCTTTTTCTTTGCAATACCTTCCCCCTTTTCGACATCATCAATAAAAGATTGAATGAATGTCTTGAGGGAAGTGACCTCACTCTTCAGCTCTGCAACCTCCTTGTCTGTTTCAATTCTGCTAGACAGCAATGCTGTGATGTTGAGGTTGGAGTCATTGATCTGTTTCTGAAGAGAAGCCTGTGAGTTGGCTAGATCAGTTTTGATCTCTTCTTGTGCTACTTTGATGTCAGCAGTCTCATCAAAGTATGAAGTGATGAGGGTGGAAGTTGGGTAGCGCAGATCACTGAGTTTTCTTTCAACGAAATTTTTCCCATCAGCTTCAAACTGCCTTAGCATGGCTTTGGTATGAGAGATGGTTTCTTTGATAACATCAGCAGCTATCCCATCAATCTGGGTCTTCACTATATCGTGCACCAGGTCTTTCTCTTTGTTGGCAAAGGCACTGATGATCTTGTACATTTCTTTCACTTTGAATTCTGTAGAAAACAGATTCTGATCAATCTGTGCCTTACGATCTTCAGCAGCAGCTCTGTCATCATCCATTTTCTTGCTTATCTCCTCAAGTTTCAAGCGACAGAGACGCCTCAGATCAGTGTCGACCTGGTGGACATGAGATTGCAGATGGTCATTGAACTCTGTTAGTATGCGTGTGGCTTCGTCTTGGACTGTGGTCAGTGTGCCGTACATATACTGATCCACCTTCTGGGAGATGAGATCTCGGATTTGTGTATGAGACAGTGATTGATGTTGGTCCATCAATATGTCCTCCAGAGTGAATGACTGCACATGAACGTTCTGTGCTGCGGCAACAGCAGGAGTGATAATTTCATTTGTAAGTTCACCGCCAATGGTCTGACCAAGAAGTTCTTCCTCTGCTGATGCAGGTTCTTCCTCAGTTGGTGCAGGTGGGGTAGTGATCTGCACACCAGTGTCAGTAATGACCTGGTCTGGTGCAGGGTCTGCTATTGCTGCACCCTGTTGATGAGCAGCAGATGGAGTCTCAGTGTCTGCATCCACAACGCTGTCATAAAATTGTAACTTCCCAGCTTTCTCATAAATCTCTCTCAGATTGATCTGCAGCTTCTGAGCTTCGAGCTGGGCAATTGCAAGAATGGATTGTGAGAAGCTTTCTCTTAGCTCAGTAACTGAAGAGGTCTCAAAAATGTTGAGCAATGTGGCTTCTTCTGCCTTGAGCTGGTCAATTGATCTGATTTTTAGCAGTGCATCCAACACATAGAATTCTTTGTCTTTGATCAGCAGCAATAGTTTGACTCTCTTAGCTGCATCATAGCTCTCTGGTGTGAGCTGGATGCCTGGAAATGTACTGATTACGGCTCTGTCAGTTTCTGCTTCAATCATTTTCATAACAGTCTGAGCTGTTTTATTCTCCACATCTTCATCTGAAGATTCAATTGCTTCTTCATCTTCTTCATTGATTTGTTCAAGAGGCTCAGCAGAAGATGAGCTGATCGTGTGAGCTGGGGAAAAATCCCTGATCTGTTCTGGATGTACTGAGGTCAAAGGTTCTACATCCTCTGGTTTATCAACCATTACAATGTTTTCTTCCTCAACCTCCTGTTGAGGGAATGTAGTTTCTTGTGTTGGTTCTGGGCTCTGCTCTGTCTCAGCCAATTTTTGGAGCTTTCGTCGTTTAGGTTTTGGTTGGGCTGCAGTAGAGGTATCAGTTTCGACTGAGCTGGTCCTCCTGGTCACTCTTTTAGAAGGAGTTTTCTCGGATGGCTTCTCCTTAGTGACCTTTGATTTGGTAGATTGGGCTGCTGTACCCGAAGGAGGAATCCAGATGGGATTTGAGCTTCCCATCTCCATCAGAGCATTATAGACAACCGAGTCTTTAACTCTGGTAATCAAGTTAGCTGAAATGCCCATTGACATTTCCAGCTGATGCTGATCCTTTGGGAAATGCTGTCTGGTATTGAATTCGACGGTGGTATCCCACTGGTGATGAGGAAAGAAAGATTCCAGCATAAAGCTGATCTTTGTTGAGTGTCGAAGTGTGCTCCGTTTAACTTCAATTCCAGGAGAGCTGTCTTTCACGTGTAGGATCATTTTGGCCTCCTTTGCCAACAGATCGTACAGAATTCTGCTCCAGTTCACTGGCAGATTAAGAACCACGGCAGCCAGTATCCTGAACTTTTCAGGAGTGACCTGGTCGTAGGACCCGTTGTGGTTCAGAAAAATTCGCTGTACGAATTCAAAAATTATTCTGAACTCTGGCGCGAGAAGTGCACGAACAAACATTCTGTTGGTGTAATGGATAGGGACTATCATGACCATTTCCACAGCTTCTTGCAGCTGTTCTGCAGTTATCTCTCCAAGGTCAAGTCCCTCATCCTTTACTTTGTAAGCAGCATTGATGAGGTTGATAATGTTGTAAGGTGTGTTGCTTACAGTATTTCCTTTGCTCACCCTGATGGTGGCTTCTTCACCACCTCTCTCTCCCTGCCATGAGAGGTAGAAGGCAGCAACTTCCTTCGGTAGGAAGTGCACAGGATGTGAAGAAATAATCTTGTAGAAACCTATAAAGAACATAATAATATAGATGTGAGCACTATCCTTCCATCAGTGAAGTATAAGTGCCACAAGAACAGTTTATGCAGTTCTATGTATTTTATAGATATCACATACAAGAGAAAAGATACAGAGTAAAAACATTTAAACATAGAAAACGAATTAAAACATGAAACCTTTGCACTGACGAACGAGATCAAATGCCTTCTCCAGTTTATGAAACCCGAAGGTATCAAGAACCGCAAAAAGGTCTTGGTGAATATAAGGTTTCAAATAGGTTGCTTGTTCCAGAAAAGCAGACGATTTGGGAGCCATTTTTGCTAAAAGTGAAAGTTTTTTTTTTTTTTTTTTTTTTTTTTTTTTTTTGCGAAGAGGGAGAGGATTTTAGGGAAGCAGGAAATTTTCTAAGTGTTTGAGAAAGTATGTAAGTGTAAGTGATACACGAACCGCCTTATCAGTCTATATACGCTAAAGAGAAGATAAGTAAAGTAATAAAATATTGAGAAATCCTTCCCTTTTTCAGCTTTCCCGCCTTTCCATATACTAGGTTTTCAACCCATAGTCGCCTCTCCTTTTCGTATGATGCACGCGCTATGATCGAACGGTTGTGAGATGGCGCGTTATTTGTGATGCAATCTTTTATCTCCCTTTATCTAGATTTGGTAGATATTTTTCTCGATCACGTCTCCCAATTACTGCATGCAATCATCAAAAATAGATGATTTTGAAATCTAATGTCAGAATAGAGATAATTAGTCGCCATAAATGGTTGACTTTCCCCCTTAACCAAGTGATGGAGTAATAATTAATAATAAATATTAATCCACGTGTCATTGGGTAATCTGGTTGAGGTCAATCTGGTTGAGCGTCTGTTAATCACTTTCTGTTCAAAGCTTCTTTTATCTCTCTGGTTGAAGCTTTTCTTGTTCAACTTTCTGGTAAAGTTGACTAACTCTCTGGTTTAGCTTTCTGTCTTTTATCAGTCTGGTTGCTTTCTTTTGGTAATTCTTGTTTGGAATTTATTTATTCTGTATTGACATGTGAGTTAGTGATCTGGTGTTAGTTCCCTGTAGGAATTTCTAGTGATCTGGATCATGTCACTCCGGATCATGATGATCTGGTTTTGATTCCCTGTAGGATTTTATCAATCTGGATCATAATGATCTGGTTTAGATCAATCTGGTTTAGATCAATCTGGTTTAGATCAATCTGCTCAGATCAGTCTGGTTTAGATCAATCTGGTTTTATCTTCAAGATTTAGAAGTCCTAGCTTTGCACAGAGCATCTTAAATCTTTCTTCTGGTAATGCCTTAGTGAGGATATCTGCTCTCTGAACTTCAGTATGTATTTTCTTAATCTGTACATGTTTTCTTTCAACATGATCTCTTATGAAGTGATGCCTTACGTCAACATGTTTGCATCTGGTGTGCAACACTGGGTTTTGTGTAATTGCTATAGCACTTGAGCTGTCACAGAAAATTGGTATTTCCTTGACATCGATCTCATAGTCTTTAAGCTGTTGTCTCAACCACAGTATTTGTGCACAACAACTTCCAGCTGCCATGTATTCTGCCTCTGTAGTTGAGGTGGCAACTGATGTCTGTTTCTTTGAGAACCAAGAAATCAGTTTATTCCCTAAAAACTGACATGTACCAGATGTTGACTTTCTGTCCAGTTTACATCCAGCATAGTCTGAATCAGTATATCCAGATAGCTCAAAATTGTCTTCACATGGATACCATAATCCTATATGGGCTGTTCCCTTTAGATATCTTAGTATCTTCTTAGCTGCTTCCATGTGAGACTCTTTGGGATTTGCTTGATATCTAGCACATACTCCTACTGCATAGGTAATGTCAGGTCGACTTGCAGTTAGATAGAGTAATGATCCTATGATCCCTCTGTATTGTGTAACATTTGCTGGTTTTCCTTCAGGATCTGGACCAATTTTCCCATTGGTCTGCATTGGGATTTTCACTGGATTACTGTCTTTTAATCCAAACTTGGCTAGCAGATCGTTGATGTATTTTGTCTGATTGATAAAGATACCATCTGGTAGTTGCTTGACCTGCAAACCTAAGAAGAAACTCATTTCTCCCATCATGGACATCTGATACTTATTTTTCATAAGTTCAGCAAATTTGTCACACAGATAGGTAGATTGAGATCCAAAAATGATATCATCTACATAGATCTGGACTAAGAGAATGTTTTCTTTGACTTTGATGATAAACAGAGTCTTGTCAACAGATCCTCTTCTAAATCCAGATTCCAGTAGGAAAGTTGATAAGGTCTCATACCAAGCTCTGGGGGCTTGTTTTAGACCATAGACTGCCTTAGCCAGTCTGTATACTTTCTGGTCTGGATCTGCTTCTTCAAATCCAGGTGGCTGTTCCACATATACTTCTTCTTCAAGAATACCATTGAGGAAGGCGCTTTTGACATCCATCTGGTATACCTTGAACCGTTTGTGAGCAGCATATGCTAGAAATAGCCTTATAGCTTCTAATCTGGCTACAGGTGCGAATGTTTCATCGAAATCAATGCCCTCTTGTTGATTATAGCCTTTAGCTACTAATCTGGCTTTGTTTCTGACTACTTCACCATTCTCATCTCGTTTGTTTTTGAACACCCATTTTACACCTATTACACCTTGGTGTTTGGGTCTGTCCACGAGATACCAGACTTCATTTCTTTTGAACTCATTGAGTTCTTCTTGCATTGCTGTTATCCAATCTGCATCTTGAAGTGCTTCATAAGCATCAGATGGCTCCATGCGAGAGAGATAACAGCTCAACAATGCACTTTCTCCATGCATTCTTCTAGTCTTCACACGATCTGATGGGTTCCCAACGATCTGTTCTGGTGGATGATCTTGTATCCATCTTCTTCTCCTGGTTATTTCTTCATCAGATAACTCAGGATCAGGTTGATCTGTTGGTTCCTCAAATTCAGGGTGTGCTGTTGTCGTAGCATGAAATGGATTCTCATCTGGGCTTTCTTCTGGATGTTGATCATCATTTGTGGTAATTGTATCATTGACTTCTGTTGATGATCTGTTCTCATCCAGGTTAGGTAGTAATATTCCCCCTTGCTGTATGATCTCCTCAGCAACAGGTTGAGTGATAATTTCTTCATCCTCACTCCTAGAATTCCAGATAAGAACATCTTCTAGTAATAAATCATTCATCCTTCTGGTTGTCACCTGATTGTCTGTCTGCTTTTCATCTGGTGATCTGTACTCAACAATAGACTCATCAAAAACAACATGAGGTGTTACTTCCACAATATGAGAATTCTTATTGTAAACTCGATAAGCTTTACTGATATCAGAATATCCTAAGAATATTCCAGGGTCAGTTTTGCTATCAAAAGTTTTCAACTGAGATTTCCCATTATTGTGTATGTAACATAAACAGCCAAAAGTTCTAAAATAGGAGATCTTAGGCTTTCTGTTGTTCCATATTTCATATGGAGTCTTTCCATGTCTGAGTGTGATGGATGATCTGTTTTGAGTATAGCAGGCTGTGTATATAGCTTCTGCCCAGAATTTCTTCGGTAGATTTGTAGCATTAAGCATCGTGCGAGCTGCTTCTTTGAGTGATCTGTTTCTTCTCTCAACTACTCCATTCTGTTGAGGAGTTCGAGCAGCAGATGTTTGATGAGTGATTCCCATCTTGTTGCAATATGCTTCAATCTTCTGGTTGAGAAATTCTGTTCCTCGATCTGTTCTGATAGAGGTTATACTCATCTCTTTCTGTTTAGTGATTTTGTGTAGAAAGTCAGGGAGCTTGTCTATAGTCTCTTTCTTTTTCAACAGAAAGATGACCCAAGTGAATCTTGAGTAATCATCTATGATTACCAAAGTGTACTTTCTCCCATTGATACTTAGGGGTTTGACTGGTCCAAATAGATCAAGGTGTAACAGCTCTAGTGTTCTTGATGTTGAGTAGGCTGTTTTGCTTGTAAAGGATGATCTGGTCTGCTTTCCAGCTTGACAGGCATCACAGATATGATTTTTATCATACACCTGATCTGGTAGTCCTTCTACTAACCTTTCCTTGGCAATCCTGTTGATTGATTTGAAATTAAGATGACTTAATCTCTTATGCCATAACCAGCTTGTTTCTGATACAGTCTTAGTGACTAAGCAGGTCTCGATCTGGTTTGTCCACTGGACAATATATAACCTATCCTGCAGTTTACCGGTAAGGAGTATTTCATCTCCTTCCTTATTCTTCACCAGACAGTTGTTAGTATCAAAAACAATTTGATTGCCATTAGCACAAAACTGACTTACAGAAAACAGATTGTGACTAAGACCCTCTACGTATGACACATTTGTGATAGTAGTCTTGCCTACTCTGATGTTTCCATACCCTCTGGTATACCCTTTTGAATTACATCCAAAAGTGACCTGTGGGCCTGGTTTCTCTATGTAATCTGTCAGTAGGTTCTTGTCACAAGTCATGTGTTTTGAACAGCCACTATCTATAATCCAGATAGTTCCTCTTGCTATCTTACTCCTTCTTGCAGTTCTTTGATCCTGCAATTAATCACACTTAGCTACCCTTTCAACGTTTGGGTGCTTGATTATTAGCAAACAATCCTTTTCGAATCCAGAATATTCTAGGGTTAGGAACAGCAATATAGCAGGTAATGATGTTTCCCTCATTATCTGTTTTAGATACAGAGTGTATTTCAGATGGATGAAATCTCTTTATCTTATCATTCTTCAATCCTTTCTTAACAGGTGCTGTCCTGTTGACATTATTGTTTGGTGGTGTCCTGTTGACCCTTTTGTTGTAGACCTGATCTGGTTGTGTGTAGTAGGCTGGTTGTCCCATTGTTTGATGATATTGTCTATTCTTTGCATCTTTTATGATCATCTTTTGAGGATAACCCTTTTTGTTTTTCAAGTCCTTCACTTGATCTGGTATCTTCTTCCTTTCTGGTACGAAGTTTATAGTTCCTGAAGATTTTTCTGAGTGACCTGGATATCCTAATCCAGATGTGCCCTTTTGTTGCATATTGATTAGCAGTTTGGCACGCTCATCACTCTTGTATATCATTTCCTTTCCTTTCTTGATTTTTTCTTCAGCAACATTGTTTCTGGTAATCAGATCCTTGACTTTTGAGTTAAGAGCATGGATCTCACTGTCTTTACTCTTGATTTGTTCTTCCAGATCAGTAATCTTGGCAACAAATCTAGTGTTTGCTGAGCTTAGAGTCTGTTCAACCTTTTTTAATCTGTCATTCTCTTCAACTACTTCTTTGAACAGTCTTTTGATGCTCGAGTAGCTTTGGAACATCTCGTCTATTTCTTTCCATGAGTATTCTGCTTGATCTTCACTTTCCTGTTTAAGATCACTATTATTTGAGGAATTTGAATAGCATGAATTTACCTCAACTTCATCTAGTCCATTGTCCAAGCCTACATAGCATTCATTCCAGCTTTCTTCGTCGTCAGCAATGAAAGCCTCATCATTTTCTGATGAACTGTCTGAGAAATGACTTGAGCTGCTTGAGTTCTGTTCAGCGATCATGGCTTTGCGCTCATTTTTAAGCTTTCGATCTCTTTTAGCTCTCAGTTCCTCTCTTTGGCTTCTGGACAGATTTGGACAATCTGTTTTGAAGTGACCTGTTCTGCCACATTCAAAGCATGTGTAATCTGTAGAGCTAGAGGTCTTTGTTGTTTTAGTAGTCTGCTGTTTAGATTCATTCTTGTCATCTGATCGATCATTGTTATACTTCCTGTTGAAGTTCCTCTTGTTATCCTTGTAGAAGCATCTGTATTTCTTTGATCTGGTTTCCATTTTATCCATTCGTTTAGCTATCATTGCAAACTCTTTTAAGAGTTTGTCATAGCCTTTCTCTTCATCTGGAGTAACAGACTCAGAAGGATCATCTGGTTTGCTCTTCGCTTTGAAGGCTACCTCTTTGTCCTTCTTTGAACTGTTATCTGCCTTTATGGACAGATGATCTGATCCTCGAATTCTTTGAATGTCACATTCATGACCTTCGAGATGATCAAATAAGGCTTCAGTGGACAGATCGTTGAAGTCAGCTCTTAGAGGTTGCATTGCTGCATAGATCTCCCAACTTGGTGGAAGAGCTCTAAGAACTTTCATGTTTTTCTCCCTTTGAGTATACTTGTTCTTTTTGAACGCAGATATCTCTAAGAGAATTCCGGTGAATCTCATCTTCATCTGTTCTATTGTCTCGCCTGGTTTCATTTTGAATTCATCATATTTGTTGCAGGCTAGAGACAGTTTGTTCTCGATCATCACTTCAGATCCAAGCGCCAGGTCTCTCAAGGCTTCCCACATCTCTTTGGCTGTATCAAGATCTTGGATCTTGGCCAGATGTACGCCTTTGACCGTGCTGGAAATGATCCCTTTGGCAAAATCATCGAGATTTGCCTCTCTCCTTTCTTCGGAGGTATATTTTCTGGGATCTTTTAGGACAGTTTCTTTGACTGCACCTGTATCTGTGATACGAGTGGTCTCTTCTGTGATTGCCAATGGCCCTTCCTCGATTACTTTCCACATCAAGCAGTGATGGGCTTTGAGGCACATTTTGATCCTGAAGCTCCATTCTCTGTATCCTTGAATAGAGAATTCTTCGCAAGCCCTGATAACAGAAGACTCCATAACAGACAGTATGCAAGTGAATGAAAAAGGTTTTTCTAGATCTATTCAAGTAGACCACGCAGGTTTTAACCTTGTGAAACAAAACAATGGTCAGTTTGAACCACTGCTCTGATACCACTTGTTGGTCCCGAAAGAGCAAGGTTTGGTGTATGGGGGGGGGAATACACCAAATACTAACTTTTCAGTTTACTTGACAAT